>VWYH01001673.1:821369-1061647 GCA_013399365.1 Pampusana beccarii | reverse complement strand
ATTAAAAGTGCTGTCCTTTATTTCTATAATGCAGAAGTGTCAATTCAAAAATGGCATCTTCTGGAACAAGAACTGCATTACCAAGATTTTTTTGTAACTTACTGTATTTGTGAGGGCTCAGGAAGCATGTGTATAAAAAAAGATGACCTGTATATAAAAGCTTTCTGGAAAATGTGATGCTTTTATGTTATATTAAATACTTTTTAGCAAGGATGAGTGCATTTGAAATGTTTGTCCTTTCAGTGCTTAAAAGGCTCAGCATGAACCCCAAAGTTAGTGTATTTTGTTATTTGTATATATGCATCCCTAGTCTCTGTGCTTTTTCCTGGCAGTATGTCTATTTGCATTCATAGATCATTCCTACAGTGTTGCACTAACCAATGAGAAACTTTGTGCAGTGCTTCATAAGTTAGAAAACATTCTTTTTAGTCAATTATCTAAGCCATTGCTTTATTTTTATTTTTTAATTAGTTACAGAAATACATTTTAAATGGTTTTAAAAATAAAATATTAATATATTTTCTTTTAAACATGTAGTCCTCAAGTCTGATGCATCCAAATGTTCATTAAAAATAATTTGGATGTAAATGGTATTGTACCAGAATTCAGCTCAGAGCACTAATTACATATAAAAGCTTTGGTTACGCTAAATGTTCAAGTACTTGTTAAATCCAGACCATTTCAAATCATCATCATTAGCATGGATATTATTAAAGAACATAAAATTTTATTTCAAGAAGTTCTGGCTCAGGGTAAGACTGATATCTGAAAACAGAAATGAAAAGACTGAACGTAAAATGGTTAAGAAGAAGAAACCTAAGTCTAAATGTTTGGCAGAACTTTTCCAGGAGGTTTTCTATTGAGTTAAAAAGTGGGACAATAGGGATGAAATCCTTTTCTGCAATGGTTATAGTATGTGTAGGTTTGTAATTTTTTCTCTATGTACATGCGATGTTGTAGAATCTTCCAGTGCAATTTTGTCTCAATGTTGCAGAATGTTTGTAATCTGGTGTGTTTGCTTTAATTTTCATTTAAGAGATGACAAAAAGAAATAATCTAGGTTGTTGTGTGTGAACATACACAGACTAGACACTGAACTATGCAGAGTTTTTTATTGGACTTGTTGCATCTGTAACAAGCCAATAAGCAGTTTAAGTTTTGTGCCTGTTTCTCAAGAATCCTTAGTAGTTTGCTGTAAATACTTCATTATAATGTGGAAGCAAAGACTGCTGTTACTGCCATCAGTGCTTCCATTTTTGCCCTTAGACATGAAAAAAAAAAAACTTTTTTTTTTTTAAATTCAAAACAAAGACCCTTTCCCTTAATGAGTAGCTATTTATTGCTACTCCAGACTAGGCAAATCTTCATCCTGTGTGTAGGTATTTATGGTCCCTCTTTATTTGGCTGAGTAGTAGGTTTGTATTCCTGAAAGAATCAGCTACAAAGGATATCTTGAGGAGCCTTTATTCTTTTATGTAGATGAATAAATGTTCAGAGTTAAGGTAACGTAGATCGTATGAAGCTGAGCATGAACTCTGAAAATAGTGGAAGTAAGCAGACACATTTTTACAGAGCTGTAAAGCAAAAATCTTTTGAATAAGCACTAATTATCCCTCTGATGAGGAACGAAACCAAGATCTGTATCAACTTAGGATGCTAGACTTTCTGTAAGCTGTTTTTGTGAATAATCCAGTTTATGCATTTATTAACCTATAAATACATTTTTTATAAATCTCAATGACATTTAGATATTTTATTAACCACAATAAATGCCAGAGAAAATTGAATTAAGAAAGCTTGTAATGTGCTTTACTACCAGTTCTAAAATTTTGCTGAGCTGTAAATGGTCCTGCTTTATATCAAGAATAAATCTGTTTGAAGACTACAAGAGTAATTTTTTTCCTTCATTGCCAGAGGCCCTGACCTTTTTGTTGATGGCTGTTTGTAACAGCTTCACCTATGTCTCATTCTTTTTGATTCTGTAGAAGTCTATCTGCCTTGAGCAGTAGTCAGTCTCAGTGGAGAGAAGGGAAGCCATTTAGGAGTTGGTATAAAATACCTTCCAATACAGCAAGATGGAGAGCTTAGAGGATGCTGGGTGAAGTTGTAACCACCCTGATTATGCATGCACCCTGTGAAATGCATACATAAACTTTTCCTTCTATTCTTCCAACTGTTGCAGTTGCAATCCTCCAAAACCAGGTACTAGGTTTCTCCAAAATGTGGAATCAGATTCCTAGAAGGTGAGTTTCTTCTAGAATAGAGCTGTTGCCTTCATTTGCAGAATAAAGTATATAACTTGAACAATTTGCAGTGGATGCACCAAACCAAATTTTTCTAGATTAAGTTCATCTGGTTTGCTCTTTGTTTTCTGAAGATGCTTATATAGTAGGTAATCATCTTCTATTTATCATCATCTCTCATGCCTCTTGTGCAACACTGAACTTGTACTATTTGCTTATATGTCCTACATACTTTTTGCTGCTAGTGACAATGTTCACTTTCTTATGTGAGTGTATTTTTTTTCACAGATATGAGAAAGGAAGAGCTGGACTTGACACAGTGGGGCTTTTTTGTGTGAGCTCAATTGTTTCTCAGTTAATGAAGTACAAAGACCTCCGTTCAGAAGGCTACTTCTTTGTTTTTATGGTACCTAATCCAGTGCTTGAGTTGAAGTTCCAATCACTGGAGCATCTTTCTAAGTAAAGATATATTGATTTAACTAAATCTAGATGAATACCTTACTTCTATTATCGTTCCTTCTGGTTAGCTATGTGGGCAAAACACCTTTTTCTTTTCTGTTAGACTGATAAAACTGAGGAGCTCTGTGTAGCTGAGAGCAGAAACTTAGCTGCATGTTATGTATTCTCTAGTGGCAGCAGTTCAGATCTGGTGTGCAAACTTCTGTTACTCTTGCTAGTTAGAAATGGAAGCTGAAGGATGTGTCAGGCTCAGGGTACCACTGAAGCACTGGATTAGCTTCAAGCATCTGCTCAAAAGGTATAAGCCTGAAACTGAGCATTTAAGTGAATTCATTATGTGGGGCATAAAATCTGGAGAGTGAAAGCACTTCAAGGGATATTTGTGTAAAATCTGTTCCTGCTGGTGGGCTTTAAAAGTGAAGCAGGCTCCAGATCAGAACAGGTATCTCAGTAGTGTATGGAACAGTACAAGCAGCAGCAGCTGTATTGGCATAAACCAGGACAACTTCATAGGTTTTACTTTTTTTAAATATTCATAAGAGTATAAACTGCAGGCAGACAGATGTGAGAGTCAAGGTCTCAGAACAAAAATCTCTTATCTTTTATTTTTTACTTTGTCTCTGGAGTGCATAATCAGGGAAAGGCCACATCACTTGTTTATATTGGCTTGGAGGTCCCATTTGAGGAGCCACTAACCACCTCATTCATTTATAGATGCTTCCTTATCTACTACCTGTGTGCCCAGAGATCAGAAAGAAACAGTGCATTTAACAGCAATGTTGGTGACAGTGAGCATCTTCCATCCTGAAGAGAAATGTATCTGAGGTTCCACCAGGCTATTTTGTTGTTGTTTGGGAATAGTGGATATGGTTTAATTTGCATGAAATAGTTTAACTATCTGATATTTAATTGAAATGAAAGATGGGACAAGGGGTGGAAATAACTTCTTATTGCTTTAGGTTACAACATAATTTAAATCTTGCATGGGTGGTCCTAGCAATTAAGAAAAATGAGATGGTGAAGCCAGGCATGTTGTATGATCTGACCCACAAAATGGCATGTCATATGACATCTTGATGTCTACTGCAGAGAAATCTGTAGCAGAGTACTGCTTGAAAGGGTTTGTGTTTGGAGTTCATTTTTGAATTAAGATCAAATTTTAAAATTACCAGAGCTTTCATTATGGGCACCTTTCTCTAAGCAATGTTCTCCACTTATTTAGTGCAGTTATGTGGCAAAACAGAAAATGTGAAGTCTTTGTGTAGATGCCAGAAATCCATGTGTAAGGTTACTTTGTGGTTGTTACAGCAGAGCCAGGGCTGGCCCATGTTTCAGTGAGGACCTGCAGGAGCACGGGAGCTGCTGCGATATTGGATGTTGGGTGATGTGCTGCCACTGCTCCTGAGAGGGTTTTGTAGCAGGAGGTCTCAAATCCTCTCAGTATCTTGTCTTGATAGTTTGTAAAAACAAACACTAAAAAGTTTCGTGTTATATAGTTATACCGGAATCTGTTAATGTTTCAGGAATCTTTAGTAGAGGCAGAAGAGACTCTTGTTACTTATGCATGGATATGAAAAGGTGAAAACAGAAACTATGGCCTTTGGATGAGCTGAGATGCATGATCAACTTAGATAACTGCTTAGTTGCACTGTGTATGGGTAGCAATGAGACTGCAGATTGTACTTCCTCCTGAGCAGTGGTGGACTAAAGTTACAGAAATAAGCAGCAGAAACTCCCCCCTTCAGCTTGGGGCTGTAACTCACCTGGAGAGATGTCAGAACTCAGGTGGAAAAACTATTTACAAAGCTCTTTGCAGCCTATTTCTTATAGGCCTGTCAGCTACGTGTCAGTTTTAGGCATGTTTCATTTGGTCTAAGTACCTGGATTATATTTGTAAAGATGTAAGCAATAACGAATGACAGGAAAACAACACTGTTTATGTGTGGTTTATTTCTGAAACCTTTCTGGGTGAAGAGGAGGTTGGCTGGAGACAGACACATCTGTCATCTTGGTTTCCGGTGAACACATATGAACTTCTTAGCCTAAAATGTTTTGTCTTGTCTTATTTTGTTTTTTTCTTGAAAGTGTTATAGATAAGCTTATGATATGTTGTGGGGGTTTTTTTAAGCTCTTATGCTTCTCAGTAGGCTAGTTCAGCAAAGAAATAACCTTCACTTCTGGCATAACATAAAATGTCACTCATTCAGTATTACTGTGAGTAATACCCTCTATGATTCAAAATGCTTTTATGTGGATATTTATCTCAAAGAAAGAGCTGGCACTGACCACTGGCTTACTGTATTGCCCCAGAAACAAAACACCAACTGACTTTTCTTGTAATACTCTCATTTTTATTGCTTTATTTCTGAGTAATGACATACGTACAAGGTGTACCTAACATTGTCTATTCCTTTTGTCTTTCTCCTGACACAGTATTTATAGTGCTCACTGGTCTCACTTTGCTGAACAGCAGCATATTTTCAGAGCATTTACATACCTGTACTTACCCAAAGATAAGATATTAAACCAGAGCCAGTATGAATGAAATCCCCCCACCTAACTTACATCAAAGGTATGCATTCAAGACCATGATATTTTCAATACAAGATGTACAGAGCTTAAGGAAAAAAAGAAATCTCAACTTGAAGGTCAAAACAACTGAGATTGAAGTGCTTTGAGTCTGGTAATCTGTGGTGGTATTTTATGGACTGTAGCTTTGTGTCCCTGGCTGTTCTTTTTCCTATCATTGATCAATTCTATCCGAAATTACTTCTCTTCTATAAAATGTGCTGCTCACCTGGACTATCTTCTACTGGAAGATGGACTATGGGGAGGAATTCAGTAGTGTACCCATCTCTCTAGTGAGGGCAGAGATCACAGCATACCTGTGCACAGGAGTACATGGTACCTTATTCTACTATATAACACTATCAGAGTTGATAAAATACTTTAGCTTCTATCAGATGCTTATAATACTTAAAAACAACAAAAAAAATGTTTTGGACTAATGCAAAATACTTTGCTTAGAAATAATTGCTTCCCTGTTATTTTTTTGTAATATTCATCATGCTCTTATTTTATCTTCTTTCGTGTTCTTCCAGTCTATAAGTTTGTTGAAACAGAAAATTTGTACCAAGATGAGTGTAAGTGTATAGCTGTTACTTTAGTCCTTAAATCCACAGAACACTTACCAAGCTGCAAGCTAATTAGCTATGTTGTTGGTGTGAGTGCTGGGACCAGTGAAAACTGGTTGATGTTCCATTTCATTTGCTGCTTGTTAGTACTCTAGTTGAAAGCGGAAATAAATGATGGCAAATACAGATTCCAGCATTCAATTAACAGGGTCTTCAGAAATTATTGGCTAGTACGCAGGCAATCTGAATGCTTTACAGCTGATTTTACTTAACATATATGCAGGTACACTTAATATTCCTCTTCGTAAATCACTTCGGTTGTGGATAACAAACTAGAAATAAAGTGGTATCAGGTTGAGCTGGTAATACCCATGAAGATGTTGCATAATTGCTATTGTCTTCCAAAGGGCTTCTTAAAATACCATCCAGACAACTGGAATTGCTGAATTGTCTCCTTGCCATTGGGGTCACAGACTCGATGGTACAGTGACCATGGCAGGGTAGCCAACTTCAGGTGCGAGGGTTTGCACTGAAAAGCTGCAGAACGGTGATGTGGTGAGAATTGAAGTCAGGGAAAAATACTGGATTTTAATAGTGAAAAGAAGAAACATCTTCCCTTATAACAACATTAAAGTCTGTCTGGAATTAATGAAAGCAAGGAATTTCTCCTGGCTTTCACACTGTTCTCAATATACCCTGCTCTAGATTGGAGTTATGAGCTGCTTGAAGACAGAGCTGTGGAGGGCTTTGTTAAAGAATTGTCTGTTTTGATTTGAAATACTCCTGCTCTTGTCATCTAGAATCAACTGCTTAGTGTTATTTTCACTATTTGCTTTGTACTGACTAGTGTGCTCTGTTTAATGTATGGTTCAAGTATTTTAACGTTCAGCTAGCTGCTGTGCATTTTTAACATGCTAGTTAATGTCTTGATGCTGTTTTGCTTAATAACTTGGTCAATTTCCTCTTATTTACAATGAAGAAATCACATTAGTTAGAAATAATCTTTATAATCCTGGCAAAACAGAGAACCATGTGTCAGTTGTTGGATTAATGTTTATATTTCAGTTTGAAATTCAGATCCTGTTGTACAGGTATAGAGCTCATAGAGCAATACGGAAGACAGTGCAGGGAGGGAAACTTCTGAAGATGATGTTGGCCGCCAGCTTGGGTGACTGAAGTGTGGATGGTTTTACTCCTTTCTGCAGTCTGGTAAAAATCAACTAAATGGCAAATCACCAAGGGACTCGGAGGAGCATCTGTTTCTCCTGAAGATGCTTTGAGTTGACTCTTTTGCATTTTATTTTGTTAATGAAGGACCATAGTCCACCTGGAAATCCATGAGTCACTAAGACTACGCTTGGGCTCAGTTTGGATTTGTAGAAATGCAGATGGTTCATTACAGTACTCCAATTTTCCTTCTCTTAGAGACTGGCATGCTGGAGAATAGCTGTGCTGCCCAGCCAGGTTTGTCGAATGGCTCTGGAGCTGGGCTTATCCCACCCGTCTCAGGAGAACATTAAAGCTTGCTTGCCATAGCTCCCAAATGACCACTATTTTATTTACTGCTTTTTTATATAAAGGGCTGACAAAATCGCACTCATTGGTAGATTTAACAGGAATGTAGTGTATAAATGGCTTATTTCAAGCTTTATGCCAATGGCTAAATTATAAGCTATTAAAAAAACCTGCTTTGTTAATGTTATCTTGAGTATAATGCAGGACAAAGTGACCCTTGTTGGGTGGTGCCCTGGTGTGGTATATCATCTGGTATTTGTTTCACAAACTATATCATAAAATGCTTTTATCTTTTAAAATGTCTATCCAGTAAGGCAGCACATCTGGTTTCTGAAGCTGTGGTGGCCCGTTCTACTGAGCCCATAATACTTTGAGAAGACGGCATGAATTTTAAAATGTTTGAGATATCAATTTGTCTATTTAATAAATGCAGAGGAAGATAAATAACTTGAGTATGCATATGTCACTGGCACTTAGGCATGTGCATGTCAGCGTTGATCAAGTAGTGAACTTCCAGTATTTTTACTAGATTAGTGCTCGTCTCTTCAGTGAAGTGACGGGGGGGGGGTGTCATTGAACACAGCATCATAAATTTCTGTTAGGACTAGATATTTTTTTTTTCTTCCTACTTTGAAGCAAGTTGGACTTGAGAATTCAACAAAATACAAGTGCACATAGTCAAAAAAAAATACGTGTTTCTTCTGTATGTGGCACTTCTACTCAACAGCTGCTTCAGATGAGAAGATGGGAGGGTTGCATGAGCTCTGCAGTAATGTTTTGTGCTGAAGTCGCTTGCTTTTTTTTTTTTTCCCAAGAGTATTATAATGAAATGGACTCTTGTTGCATTTGATCAAAAAAATGCTTCTTAATGTGATTTTCAGGAACATCACTTTTCTTCTCTTGGGTAGCCATAGTTCACAGTTGCTTTGGCAGTTACATTCTATTTAATCTGTCAATTTTTCTCACGTGGTGTAGCTGCTGTGAAAGAAATTGGAGTTGTTATACTATGTGCTTTGATACAGTTTGTAAAATGCAAGGTGGGAGACAGTAAACCGAACACAGCATGCCAGTAATTTCTTTAAAATTGCTGATGTTCCAGGACTGTGATTCCCTATCCTAGGGAGCTGTCATCATGCCTTGTGGAAGAGGATTGTATTGTTTAAATGCTTCATTTTCATTTGTTTCGATATTTTGCTGGTGTCTGTTAAATACAATCTGCAGTGCTCAGAAGATTTTTACCCAGTTTCTTGTTTCTGACTCTCAGTTCTCTACCTGATCTGATTTGTCTGTGATAACGGAAGTCAAACTCTGTGTGAGCACTGCCTGCATTGCTTCAACTGCAGCGACGTTAATTGGTCTCTGAAATATTCTTCATGTTCAGATGTAGCCCTTGGAATATTTATGAGTAATAGCAAATGCTCTGTGGCAAGAAGCTGCCTCATTCCATGATCCTGAAGGGATTTTATAACACAGATTATAGGAGTGAGGATTTCTGATTTATGGTGGTAATATTGGTGGCTGAACAGCAGCAGGTGGAGGCCGTCACTGTCCATGGAGGGGAAGGGCTTGGGGCTTGTGTGTAAAGCTCCTTGTAATGTCACTGTAAACTCCTCTGTTACTATTTAAAAAAACAAAAAAACCAACAAAAAACCCCAACCAAACAAAAAACAAAACAAAAAACAAACAAAAAAACCCACAAACCCCCCCAACCAAACAAACAAAAAAAAAAACCCAAAACCAAAATAAACCCCAAACAACAATAAAAAACAGCACCACCACAAAAAAAATTTGACAAAAATCACCCACCAAAACCAAACCACCACTAAAAAAAAAAACCCAAAACATGCAACCACCTTCAGCCTCTCTAATTATTAAATATAATGTATTGGATGTGGTTCCCTCTGTTCACATTTTGCATCTCAAAAATATAGAAAATGGAAAAAGTTGTTGTTAGAATGTAGCGATATGCTGGATCGATCACAGTGATGTGGAAAACTCCATAAAATGCCAGGGTATTCCCAAGTGCAAAATCTGTCAGCTAGAAAATGTTACACTGATTTCTTAGAAACTGTTCTCAAAATGGACTTTTGTGGGTGCTTTAGTATCGTAGCTGTGCTGCTTTGGACAAAGTATGTCTCATTATTTTCCTAATTGGTAGACTGTAGCTTCTCTTCCAACTCTTGGACTTGATATCCAGGCAGCTGAAATTGTGAGAAGTGGAAAACTGAGGTACATAGTATTGTAAGTGCTGTTTGGTTGAACACATGCTTAAAAATGGTCATGTGTAGTAATTTAGTTTACTTAGTTTTCTTCTACTATTCTTATTTGCTTCTACAATGTTTCAAAATTACGGGGTGAAACTTTCACGAACTTGCTGCTTTATTATTTATGATGAAACTCTGTACACTGAGGATCAGTTGAAAATTGTACTTCTAATGGTAGCTTTTGTAAGGTTTTTGTAGGCTTCTCTAAGGTATCCTTCTTTAGGGTAAGAACAATATTAAAACTTCACCCAAATATTTTATTTTTATATGGTTTTGCAAGCTTTTCAGTTATTTTTGGTGGAGCCTTTTCTTAATATACTAGTATGCATTCCAATTATATTCTAAAGATTAGTTTTAGTCTTGTCCTTGTAGTCACATCAGATTTTCTATAGGGATATTCAGGTATAGAATGAAACATTGATCGAAGTGTTATAAATGAAAGTCAGAATTTCCCTGTCTTTTCAGTATCAAGTCCTGAACCCCCCCACTTTGTGGATGTGGGCTCCAGCCTTGGCTGGAAGCTCTCCATTTCTCCTGGAGCCAACACGATTTAGAAGCCCTGTAGAGAATATATTAGTTGATCTGTCTCTTTTCTGTTTTGTTGATACTAATGGGTAAAATGTCTCTTAGCATAGTATTTATTTCTTGGTTTCTTCCTACAAAAATACTCAGGCAAAAATGATTCCTCTATGGAAGTGCAAACTGATTAAGCAGAGAAACATGGTGGTGTCTTATGATCATGTCATTTAAAAGACATACACTTTTCAGATGGTATTTCACTACAGCTGCATATTTAACAAAAAGAAAAAACATATGTAATGTTTTACATTGTAGGAAATGCTTAGTTGTATCTTAAGTTAATGAATAAACGTGCTTTATCTTGGTATTATAATTTTTCTAATGCTTCCAAATAACAGTGACTTTTACAACAAGGGGGTAAAAAGAAGGCAACTTGAACAAGTCAGCAGGAAGCAGTAAATTCTGTGTGTTTATTTAGTGTATGTTTCACAGACCTGATGCCAAATTCAGCATCTCTGGTGGAGCCTGATGTAATTTCTCTGAAGTTAATGGAATTACACCAGATCTGAGTCTGACTTCTGGTCTCTCTCCATGCCCTCTTGCCTGTCTTTGCTCTGAAACTTTCGTATTGCAGTTTTCAGATGACTCTTTATGTGTCAGTAAACTGGTGTGTTTAAGGATTTCAGTTCTTGCTGCTGACCTTCACAATATGCTTCTATCAATATTGCTAACTCTAATGGTACATTAATTTTATGCAAATTCTATTTTTAATTTATTGTGTTATCTGCTAGTATACCATATTCCTTCTGTAGCACCAACTGACATAAATTACACTGAAGCAATTATCGGTATGAATTCAGCTCACACATACCACTGTGTTTTCAAATTATCAATGCTGCTGCTCAGAACAAACGCACAAATCAGTGGCTAATTGGTCCTTTTTGTAGGATGTTCTGAGCGTGGTTTTATAGAAAAGGTACTAAACATTCCTACTGACTAGATAAGAACACTATCTACCTACTTGTTCTGCATGCAAGTTTTTCCCCTGTTAAAGTATTATACATACACAAATGTCAAAATAACTTGGGAGGATTTGCAAAGCTAAAAAAAGGTTAGAGAATTTGCCTGTTACTGTATTTCAGTTACAGTATATTTTTGCAAAATAATACAGTCTTTAATTACATGTTTTTTTCTGTAGACCTGTCATTTTGGATGTTTCTCCTGTGCAGGCTCTGCTTGTTTTCAGCAGGTCCTGCAAGGGTCACCTGAGAGCCCTTCTCTCCCCGCTGTGTTCGCAGTCTCTGCACTCCTGCATTTCTTTATTCTGCTGCTGTCACATCTCAACACATTTTATGTGCACCTGTTTTAAAGAGTGAAGAAGGGAGGGGGAAAATGCCCTAAAATCCAAGCAAAACAGTAAGGCTGAAGGCTGGGCGGGGTGTCGGGTCACTGGATCTTGCTGTGGTTCAGCTCCTGTCGTTGCTGCGTGGGTCAGGAGCTGTGACATGGCTGCACCCAGCGTGGGAGCCAGGGGTCGAGGAGCAGAGACATCATTACTGGTCAGGGCAGCTCTTGCAAGAAGTTTGAGTACTTGTCAAAAAATGTAGACGTGCACCAGGGAAATCTGTCTTTTTGTGTTGTATTCATGAGCACACATCAAATCCTGATTATTCCTGTTTAAGTTCTGGTGTTGAAAAAGCCTGCTGTGAAACTAAACCTGTGAGTACTAGCTTGGTCCCAAATCTGGATATGAAGAGGAAAAATGAGCACGGAAGTAAATAAAGTCTGTCTGAATCAGGCTACTTGTGATGTCTTATTAACACCAAGTTACTCAGCTTAACTAAGGAGATGTGAAGGGCTGCCGCTCTTGTCCAGTGTTCCCTTTAAGTATTTCCCTCAAGATCCATGAGTTGTTTTTTTTTTTATGGGTGGTCATGGGAGGGTGATGCAAAGCTACCTCTGGGATCACTGTGCTTCTGTGACTTGATCTGCTGGGACCAAATGGCTTGAGATTTATAAGGTTCTCTCTTGAAGCGTAGCTTTGGTGCTTCATTGTGTCTTTACATTGCAGAGCATGAAGAATAATGGATTAAAATGAGCATTGGGATATGAGCTGCAGCTGTTGAAAGGGAAGTTAAAAGGTCCCAATATGGAAATTTCATGCTCCCAGTGTGACACGTAATCCTCCTACTCATATATATTAAATTGTTGTCATGTGCTGATTCATCCCAGCTGCTGTGGGTTTGTTTTAATAAGAACTCAGTGTACACGCTAAGTTTCCTATATCAGTTTATGCTGTTTATACCATAGTGTCCCCAGTTTCTTACGGGCTCCTACACAGAATGCTGCTGATCATATCCTTGCATTATTTGAGCTTTTCGTGTATTGTAGCTTCTAATGCAATATTACGTTATTGACAAATTATTTAATAGCCATGGGACTTTCCCTCTGTTGCAATTGGAAATAACAAAGATGAGCCCCAGCCCTTGGAAAAAAGTCCCTTTTGGCATTTTCACCAAGACTTTCTGCCAAATTCTGAATAGTGGGGACCACTTGGTTAGATGTAATTTCCTGATTTTGCACTTGGGTAAAAAGATGCATATGTTTTTAAGCTTGGTCTAAGTAGATTTAAGGTGCTACAGCAGTGGTGTCAAACTCATTTTCACTGGAAGCCACATCAGCCTAACGCTTGCCCTCAAAGGGGATTAGTAGGATTAGTACATTTATACAGTCTTAAAATTACATTCAGCCCTTTGAAGGCAACTGTGAGGCTGATGTGGCACCCGATGAAAATGAGTTTGAGACCCCTGTGCTACAGTGCCACAGACAGAAATCTTCTCAATGTATTTTCCATGGCAGAAAATCCAGGTGTGGGTTGTGCCAAGAGCACTATTTATGGCTCCACTGGCTTTTGCAAAAGCCTTTTTGAAGTTTGTACTGCTGTCTATACCTTGCCATTGTCTGGGGATAATGTTCACTACTTAGTCTTGTGGTAATGCCTGGAATCTTTCAGAAATAAATTGTGGCTTATAATCTGTTACGAGAATTTTAGATTAATATGGCTTGCAAATAGGAACTTTCCTTTCTAGAACATAAGCTGAAACTGTCTGTGTAAGTGGAAAAGTAATTAACATCAATAATCTTTGAATATTTCTTTTTCATAAAAACAAATCTGCTGCTACAGTCTGTCATACAGCTTTCAGAGAGTGGTGGTTCTGGTAGCTTTAACGTTTATGACAGTTGCAAATGTCTAGATTTGCTCAAAGATATCCTAAAGATAGCTGTTGGCATACTGTATGCTTTGTTCTGCCTTGGAGTCCTTCCTAATTTTGAAGGTATGAAGAATTAAAGGAATCAAAAAGGTTTGAAGGATATATATATATGAAAAATGTTGGCTACATGAAGCTCACTTTACTCTTTCAATATAGCACTAGGTTTGATTGTTCATTAAGAAGCACATTCTGAGAAACTTTCTTTGAGCACTTTAATAGTTTTTTTGGAGCTGACTTGCAGATTCAGGGAGTAGAGTATTAAAAGGTGTATTTTGAGATGAGGTGATAGTTGTAGTCAATGGTAAAGATATTGAAGTAGGGGAACTGCCAAAAAAGGAAGAAAAAAAAAAAATAAAAATAAGCTCATTGCAGAATCTACTTGGGGTCTCTGGTAACTATAACAACCTGAATAAACTTGCAAAAACACATGAATGTTCTCTGTGTGCATTTTCGTTGAGATCTGTCCAAATACAGAATTTCTTATTGATACTGCATCTTGCTTGATAACATAGCTGTACCTATGTGATGGTCCATATTCTCTGGGAAATATTGTCTCTTCCTAAGTTTTTCTTTTATTCCCCTTTTATAAAGGACAGAAGCAATAGTGTGGGGCTGCAGGAATAAAGAAACTGGTACTAATTAAATGAGAGTTTATTTGTAATTCCCTGATGATGATCTTGTGAAGAGATACAGATACGCTTCTGGTATAATATGTGTAAAGAAAGTTGTTGTGTTGTTTTTTGTTTTTTTTTTTTTTTTAAAAAAGCATCCATGGAGCTGCAAAAAACTTGACTACAGTATTGAGGAGATCCTTCTGTGCTGTATATCTTTTGGTAACCGCATTGTGCACTTGATTCTTTTCTTGATTAACCAAAAAGTATATGCAAGTGCATGTGTGGACTTTTGTGCTTATATAAATCATGCTTGTATCTTCCTGTTTGAGAGAACTCATTTGATGCATATTCAGACAGCGATGTTAAAATGCTACAAGACCCAGGATGTTCTCAAACAAACAAACAAAATTAATCAAAGATTAATATATTAGCTGAAATTAATTCAACACAGAAGGAGTTGTTACACATCTTGGGGCCTCCTCACTCTTATACAGCTGTGACATAGTTTCCCAGATGGCATAATTATCTTTCTAAAATATTGTGGAAAACTTTCATTTGTCACTTGGATTAGTACAGTGAGCTTTCCGTAAACACAGGCAGAGAAATCTGCCTGTGTTCTTCATGGCGGTAATTAGCAGTAATTCACTTGGAATCAGGAAAAAAACATTTTACAGGAATAGGGAACAAGCCAAATTCTTCCACTTCCACATTTGAAATTTTTGTCCCGCATGGCTGTATCTCAAATCTTTGATATGAAACCACAAATTTATGATTTGCTTCTTCAGAAGGGTATTGCAGATTCTCCTTGTTGGACTGCCAAAGTTCTCACATGGTGGGCACGTTTTCAATATGGACCAGACTCTAATATTTATAGTAACATCTTCAATATGTAGGATGATAAAAACTGGGCTGCTTGTTCGTTCTTCTATCAGGAAGGAAGCTATAGTACCTTCTATATAAACCGTATCAAGCTAATTTTGTATATCATATACAAATTTATAGAAATGCTTTTGGCCAATCATGCCTGAAGTATAAATGATGTCCCAATTCTAAAACATAATGCTGTTTACAGTTTTTTGGGAAAAAAAAAAGTGCTGGGGGGTAAAGCTCTGGGATTAGAAAAAGATTGCTCTTCATTTAGGAAAATAAAATTTCCAGAAGTTTTATTAGACTTGTTTACCAAATCTTTGATTTTTGTTTTTGGGACTTAATCTGGAGTATTGAATGATCTTGTTCAGAGTGATAATCTGTCTGGTGGTGCTTTTGAGCAATTTGGGTTTTACTAAAATTTACTTGCTACCTGTGGAAAAAAGTCAAGTTAATCTTTGTTATGTGAAAGGGTAAGTTGATACCTGTGAAATTATCATGTTCCCAATTTACAATCTCTCCATATCGTGTGAAGTGACACCTTAATCAGCAGTGACACAAAGGTGTGGGAGCAAACAGGAGGTGGATTGACAGATTCTTATTAGAGGCATTTTATACTGCTAGTGAACAAAACCTGGTTTGCTTTTTGTTCTTCCCTTGTTTTAGGAGAAAAGCTGTTTCCCTGCAGCTACATAAGAGATGACTTTTGGTTGATGGGTTAACTATTGGAAAAAACAAATACAAATAAAATAAAGCACTTTTACCTAAAAATAAAACCACTTCAGTCATACCAAATCAGTAGGCTGAGGCTCTAGGAAGGGAATGACATTCTCAGAGAAAAGATGAAAGAGGGTTTTTCTCTGCAGGTAAATTCATGCCTTTGGTGCACAGAGAGGTAGGAGTCCAAGTGCTTTCAAGTACTTACAAGAGAAGATTACGATGCAAAAGCTCTTGTCCAGATATATACACTTGACATTTTGCTGAGTGAAGTAGTGTTGGTAGAACAAAGTAGTACTGACTGTGTGGAAGTTATCCAGTCCTTAAACCTGATTTTTCGTTCTGGCAAGAAATGGAATGTGCTGAATTATGTCATCTTTCTATTTGTGTCTATAGGTGGTCAGCCTGGTAGCAGGTGGTGGAAGAGAAGTCCTTCCTGATTGCTGCAAGCTGAGCATAAATGTCTGTGATTTGGAGGTTTTTGGCAATGTTTTAAATTTAAAAAGATGATTTCATAGAAACAAAAACTTCTCCTCCACACCTCCTCAACCCTCCATTTTTAGTTTTCATTGGGAAAAATATCTTTGAAGTGTATAAAGAATGGTTGAGGTTGGCAGGGACCTCCGGAGGCCATCTAGTCCAACCCTACTTGCAGCTGAGGCAGCCAGAGCAGGTGGCCAAGGGCTCTGTCCAGTTGAGTTTTGAGCATCTCCAAGGATGGAGAAAGCCACAAGCTACCTTGGCAACCTGTTCCAACATTGTCACCTTCACAGGAGACAAGTGTTTATTATGTTTAAATGTACCAATCAGAAGAGTCTGGCTCTGTCTTTATATCCCTTCCTGTGACCTTCCCCCTGGTCCCCCATCCCCAGTAAGATCTCCCCTGAGCCTTCCCTTCTCCAGCCTGAGCAGCTTTCTCAGCCTCTCCTCCTGTAAGAGATGCTTTAAGCCTCCAAACACCTTCATGGCCCTTTGCTGGACTTGCTCTAGTATATCCCTGTCTCTTTGGTACTGGGAAGCCCAGAACTGGATATGGGGATGAGACATCACATAAATACCCTCAATGCCAATTTTTTGTTAGGGTTCATCAACAGTAAAAACCATATTAACATAGTTTAAAGCTTTGGGGTGAATGGCTGTTCTGGAACAGATGACCCTAATTTACTTGCAGACAGTTTCCTGGGGGAGGAGGTTGTCTTAAAACCAAACTACTCTTGTTGGTTGGTTGGTTGGTGGTTTTTGTTTGTTTGTTTGTTTTGAGCAGAGGGTGCATTTGCAGGGCTTGGGTTTCCTTTTGGAACTGACTCTGCATTGGCAGGAGAGGAAAACCATTCTACAAGCAGGCTTATTATTTGTATCCTTATAATAAAGAGGGCTGAGAAGAGATTATACGCTTCCAAAGGCCTCTGAGGTAAAGGTGGTGATAGAATTTGTGAAGACTTCTTTTTTCTATCCTTATCCACAAGACCATCCTATATTCTTATGATTTTTTTTTAATTGTGGATATTTTTTGATGGTCAAGAACAACTTCACTTTTCCTGGAAGTAGTTGCATCTCAATTGGTAGAGCTTACAGGAGGAAGTTAAATGCTGTACAAGCTCACTTTTATCTGTCCTGTGCAGTTTTAGCTCAGAATGACCAAGGGTGCCAACTAGACATTTGGGTAGTTGTCTCTAGAGCTTGTGCAATGAAATGAACCACTCCACTGCAACTCCTGCATGTCACTCTCAGCCGCCAGCTCCATAACCTGTATTTATTGTTCCTGAACTTCATCCTAGTGATTAGTTTTCTGCAGCAGTGTGAAAACTCCGGGGTTTCTTTTTATCAGAAGATAATCGTATTCTGGCAGTGGTACTTATCATGCCTGGTAAATGCCCCAAGGATGTGATTATCTTCTGATATCTCTCTAGCCTGATAAGCTTCATTGTTTATTTACAGTAGAGAAGGTAGTTGTAGTCTCTGAGGTTGATTTTTATTAATTGTGATAATGATAGTAATAAAGTGACCATTTATTTGCTGGTATCAGGTAGCCAGATTAAAGCCCATAACTAGGTATTGAAGAAAAGTGAACGTAATTCCTCTTGTATTTCAATAGCTTCTAGTGTGCAGATAGTCTTAACCAGGCAAAGGTAATAATAACTCTAGAAACAAACACAGACTTTTTCATATCCAAACAACCTTTCTTTCCTGCAGAGAATTTAGGTTGACAGCTATATGACACCACTGGACTTCGTCAAGCTGCCTGGAACTTAAAGTGACAATACAGTGCTTTAACAACATTACGGGGGTACCTAAGCTAAAAGATGTGGTTTCAATAGGACAGCTATTTGGGCATATTTGTAAGCAACAGGTACTGGGAATAGACGATATCCTGGCCTGGAGTTAAGCAAAAAGAAATTTATTCTAGTCTCTTGCTACTGCCATACTCCTAAGGAGATCTCCAGTATCCCAGGCTGCTGACCTGCTGCGTGGGCATCACACCAGTTGGGGTTTCTAAGACCTGTAGATGAAAATGGTTCATATGTTCAGATTTTGTAAAATATGTAGAAAGAAATCTTGAATGCACTTATCCTGCTGTTTACAATGTAGTATTTGGCACATCTGGCGTTACTGAGGATCTGATAAGTACCACTGTGTACTTGAGTAACTAATTGCATTTCCATATATCTTTGAGAAAATTTATGTATTGCTAAGAAGGTTGCAACTAATGACAGTCTCTTAAATACTCTATGATGAATAATATCTATTAAATTCCTCCCCCCTCCCTTTTTTTTTTTTTGAGTTAAAAGAACATCACTGGATTTTTAGCTTTAAAAAAAATCCTTGAAAGCAGATTTATAATTTGTTTAGAAATACTTTTCTAGGCACTGTATTTGCTGGTGCACTCTTCATTTTGTGAGGTCAAATTCTACTTTCATATAAACTGAATTTAGCAGGAATAAGAATTTAACCCAGCTTCCTGTCACCAGTTTTATAATAATTGTATGCTTTGTTACCCTATTACTTGATTTTTCTTGTATGGAGCTAAATTTGATTAAATACTCATATCTCACAAAATTCTGGGGGAAAACTTGGTTGAAGCCAGGAAGAGATGGTACCCTAAAAAAGAGAGAGAAAATACTTAATTACTGTTTGTTGTCAGAGGTACAGTAAGGGCCACAGCCATGGACATTTTCGAGTGAATTAGACTTGTGTTTTAGAAGAAAAAAAAAAAAACAACCAACTGTGCAGTATATGAACAGCAGTAATGTGGACAGGTTCATCAGCACAGGTGGCCAATCACCTGAGAAAGCTGTACTGAACTAAAACCTTGCCCCATTTTTGGTTCAACCTCAAAGGGTTTCCAAGGGCTTGTGGCTGAGGTGGGTTTTGGGCTGGAGGTGAGGAGCCAATGTCCTCTTGGTGATTCACATGGGAACCCACTTTACTGCCCATCATGGGAAACAGCCCTAAACCCCACCATAGCTCAGCAGCATGGATGCACTGTGCTCAGCAAAACACAGGAGTGCAACAGTTAGAAGTGCAAAAATTTGAGGGAGTTTAATATATGGAGAAAGGTCTAAGTTATTTTTGGAGAAAAAGATATGAAAAAAGTTCTGAAATTTCTGCAGTAATTAGTAGAAGTAAGCTTCACACTTAATAAGATGAAACTTACATGAATATATGTATGAATGTATAGATAGTAGCACTGATGAAGCAATAAATTATTAATACTTTTCAATAAAAAATAAATATGCTAGTGTTGCAGACTAAGGCATAGCATGCTAATATAAATCTTCATGGGGCGGGAGGTGTGCCTGTTAGTAAGTTTTCTTGATAGAGGAAAAAAATTAATGTTGGGCATATAAATTACTAGTAGAATTTGTAAAGGAAGTGAGTACTGCACCATGTTAGAATGTAAGCTTCAGGCTCAGAATGAGTTTATAGTCGGAGCAGAAAGTCTAGCAATGTGACATTCCCATAAGTACCTGTTCTGTGCACTGTGCATCCATATACAGCACATAGAGGCAACACGAAGCTTAACCTATAGTATGTATGATAAGTTTTTGAACAATAACAAATCCTGAAATGATGAAATTTCAATGACTACTGAACAGTTAGAGAACCACCTTTCAAAGAGAAAATTGCAGCAGTGATTTCATTTTTACTCGTTACCCTAAAAATAATTCTTGTTCATTCCATAAGAAGCATTCTGTGCATGATTTCAAAATTTCCCTGTAAGTATCATCTTTAAAATGTCATCTTTTTGTTCTTTTAACATGAGTTTGATGCCCAGATCTCCAGACATAAAGGCAGTCACAGCTTT
This sequence comes from Pampusana beccarii, assembly GCA_013399365.1. Lineage (NCBI taxonomy): Eukaryota > Metazoa > Chordata > Aves > Columbiformes > Columbidae > Pampusana > Pampusana beccarii. The sequence goes on along the minus strand of VWYH01001673.1, from coordinate 1,041,737 downwards.
TGTCACATTATCCTGGAAACAGAGGTTAAGTCTTCTATGCAACTTTTTTCTGGTTAATCAGACCTTTTTGTTAATGCAGCGTATTACCTGCTGAGTTGTAGATCTGTGATACACAGGTGGCCTTTGAGTCTTTGTTGAAGGTCAGCCCACAAGTGGGAAATGTTGTACATGTAACCTGCCTAGTTATTGGATAGGAAAATGTCATCTGCTTCCTCTGGGGATGGGGACTTTCTGCTTGGGAGATCCTCTGTCTCAGATAACGTTGTACTGCATGGAGCTATGGTGGAAATCTGACTCACAGGACATAGCAGGCAAACATCTGTGTGGTGTTCAAAAGGAAACTCCTGTGCTAGTGTGGCAGTAAAGTACAACTGGGCAAATCGAATGGCCCAATACACAAAGAAAAGTGAATTTTAGCTTAGAGCACCTGTGAAACCCTACCAAGTAGGAAGCCTTAATGACAAAAACAGTGAATATCCCTCTGATTGAAACCTGAAAGATCAAAGTCATCATACTTTGTCATTGATAAAGAAAGATTATGCATTAGTTAATTAACCAGAGTAACCAATGCATGATCTTTGCAGATAGCGCCTCTGCTCCTGCTTCCTAAGTGTCAGTTCAAAACCATTTTTCTTTTGATAAATGATAGAACTTGGAAAGTGAAATTAGATTCTATGCACATACAAAACAGGGTGAAAGCACTATTAAATCTACCTAGATAGTAGGTATAAAAAGAAAAACAAACCGAAAAAGCCTTAAAAACTGATAGAAAGAAATGCCGCCTCTTTGGCAGAAAATGCTTCTTGTTACCAAAGATGCCATGGATCAGAAGTTAGCTGCTGCAGGGAGGGCAGATACAGAAGATACTGTAGTGTCAGATGAGACTGTGTGCTTTTAAGCTTCAATTCTATTATTGATTATAACATCTCTATAATAAATCAGGTACAAGCTTGCATTTTGATTTTCAAAGACTGCAAATTCTGTTTGTTCTACAACATCTGAGTGACATAAATCTTTTAATAAATGTTAAAAAGATTGTTTCTCAGATAGTAACCAGTCATTCATAATTGTCCAAGGAATTCACTTGTGTTTAGGATGAATGGAAATTTCTCAGTTGTCAACATATAATGATTGTTTTTTTATTCCTTTGTCTTTTCTTGAGACGTAGTAAAACAATTCAAAGTTTTAAGTACTTATTTGTCATAATGGATACCATACCCTACTGTTATTTTAGACTGTAGTGATTAGCAGAATAATCAGCCTGTATTTCCAAACTGTCCATCAAGGAGAGTTAGCTACTTGCATTTGATGGAAGACAAAGTACCTGATTTTTTTTTCTTACCTGAATGTGTACTGACTTTGTGCCTTTTGATTGAGAACCCTGTATTAGTAATACTGAATTCATCCTTTTAGATATCAAGTCATCAAAAGTAATGTTTCCCCCTGTCCTTTCCCCCATTCCTACATAAAACTTGGGGAGGGGACAACGAACTTATTTGATAGTGAATTATTCTGAAACATGTACATGTTCCACCAATCCTGTGTAATGGGCTAGTCTGCTGTTTTGATTCAGTATGTAGAGCTGTGATATGGAGAGGAACCAGCAAATATTTCCAGTAGTGGAAAACAAGATTACAGACATGTGTAGGTTGTGAAGGACCCCCAGCCACCTTCAGAGCTGCTCTATCATTAAACAAGAAGATTGCATGTTATGAAGGAAGCTTAGTACTTTGAACTAGTTGGACTGAGATGTGCATAAACACTCCAAGGGAGCTATAATTACTCTTCCAACTTTTGCTTACACTGAGAATGATTTGTTACCTTTTACAACTGCAAAAGAATGTATTTCAAACTTTAATACTACTTTTCATCTTGTTTCTAACTGTTTTTGCTAGACCAGTGGGTATCCTGGGTGTCTTCAGAAATAGCTTATAATATATAAATGATGGAGCTGAAGCATTAGATTCCCCCTTCTTGTACAGCCATTTAGCTCATGCAAAGCCAAATGTCCATCCTATTTAATTAAAAGCTGTCTTTTCTCCTGTAGTGATTACTCTGACTGGATGTTGTTTGTCACTTAAAAAGTGTCATATCTGGAAAATGTCTGATGATGTGATAGCAGATACTTTTTAATGAATCCCACTTAACAGGATGAATCAGTTTGGGCTAGGCATGATTAAGTTTGTGATCAAGAGCTTGACTTAGAATTTTATAGTTGATGTTGATTAAGAATATTGGATGATAATTAATGCATAACTCCTGTCTTTTACGTGTCTGGAGAATCAAAATAGCTGAGAGCAGTGCTAGAAAACAGTGGGATTGCGAGCTTATTTGAAGCATTTATCTGTAACAATTTTATCCAATTCATAAATTGCTTATGAACAGCAACAAGAAAGGTGTCTTCCATTTAAGTCCATCTTTTTGTTAATTATCGCAGAAACCAGGTGTCCCATGAGGATGAGAAGGCTCAAATGTCTTCAGGATCCAATTCATTTTCTTGAATAAGTGTTATAATGCAATATTTCAAAGGCCTTCTCTCTCCTTAATTGCTAGGACTGAAGGAGCAGAAGTTTGGTGTTGCAATGTATCTCTTGTCGTTTCCAGTTTGCACTTGTGGACACATCTGCAGTGTAATTAAACTTCAGATGGTTCAGAGTCTTCATTTAATTTTAGATAGAGGACCTTGTTTCAGGATCAGTGAGTATAGGTGAAAAACAGCCCTTTGAGTTCAGAGGATTTGGATAAGGCACCTTTTGTTTTTTTGACATTTAAAAAAAATATAAACATACCTCACTGTTAATAATGTAATGTATTATTTTTACTGCATAAGAAAAACAATAACAGAATGAGACCTGCAGTAATACTGAACAGACTTCAGGTGATTGTTTGCCTAAAAAGGTAGAGACTTAAAATAACAAACTAAGAGTTCTCTGAAAAAATCAGACTTCTGTTGTAAGAGAAGTTCCGGTGGTCCCAAATCTTGTTTTTCAGCGAAATGAAAGCAAACCTGAAATGATTCTTAAATGGGATTCTCCACTCTGCTGCAGAACCTTCATACTTTTTCATTTAGATAAATTAAAAATACAAAGCTTTATTATGTGTTGCACTAAAGAGGAATGAAAACAATATTTTATGCAAATGAAATGTTGACATAATTGAAACAAAATAAGTACAGAGATTAATTTTACTCTGTTTTAATTTCATAGAAGTCACATTAATCAAAAACTTACATTTGGAAGCACTGGAAACCTCTTCTATCAATTTAAAAATGAACAGCTTTTACATACCACTAAGTAAGTTGATTTGGATCCAACACAAGAGTTCATTTCTGAGCATAGAATAAAACATATTTAAAAATCTGAAGCTCGTAGAGCAGTTGGGTTTTTAAGGAGAGGGGAATTCATCTGGAGGGGTCTTCTCAAGCACCCTACAAACATGGGTAAACGGGTGCCCAGTGGTTTGGTCCACGGCTGAATATCAAATCTGCAATTTGCTGAGCTGAGTTTGGGGAAATGATCCCAAATCTCATCTAAAATAACACCAAACCAATTCGATGGGATCATGCGTGTTGGTCCCCTCACAGAGTATCGTCAAGGGCTCGTACTGCAGGAGGACAGTGGTGGTCCCGAGCCAGGGAGGTTGATACACGCACACACACTGACAGTACAATTTGCAAGTGAGAGCTCAAAACTTGTCTCATTTTTGTTTGCAGTCTGTCTTCCCTGGACTTTCCAGAGCATTTTCCTGCTCAGAGTCTCTCCAGGGCCAGGAGTGATGAAAACTCCATTTGCTGCACTGTGTCAGCTCACTTTCGGGCTGAATGTCATGCAAATTGTGTAAGGAGTGCTCAGAGAGCTCGCCCTCTTTCTGAGGAGCATTATGGAGACAGAAGAGCACAAATCTGTCACCTTAGCAACCCACAGGGAAATGATAGAGAGAAGAGAGATTAACAGTGATAGGTGAGAATAAATCCCCATCCTTGCTGCTCCCCCAGGGCAGTGGGATCGAGTCATTCTTGGCACGGCACTTCAGAGGGACGATCTCGCTCTCACACGCAGCCTCCAAATACCCCAACTGCAGCCTCTGCAGGGGTTTTTCTGGGTTGTAGCTCTGCCTCCTCCCTGCTGCTTGTTTGCTGGGTGTTACGAGAGTATGCGAATTGGTGTGGCATTTTGAATATATGAACAGTTTTCAGACAGACTCATAGATATGTTTCCTGAGATTGCTCCAGGCTTGGCTTTGGGTTTGGCAGCATAGGCATCCTTAGCATGACTCATGTCTTAGTCTGAGACAAGGTAAAAATGAAAGTGCCCCTGGGTTCTCCACTGGTGAGTTTTAAGTCCTTTCGGGACCTTTGATATTGCAGATGAAATCTCTCTTTTATCTTAATCCTTGGTGTCTCAAATTTTATTTTTTTTCTCTTGATGGTAGAGACTGTACAGCCACAACATAAAATGCATAAAATGTTAGAACAGTATTAGTACATTGTAAGGTCTGTGTGGGAACTTATGTGACATACAACCAGCTTGGAAGTACTAAATGTTGGAAGTACAAGATTTGAGCTTTATGTAGCCTACTCAACAGATGTGTATTCCCCCTTCTCTTATTTTTGTTTCTCCCTTTAGACTTATGAATTAGTTTTCCCCTTCAGCAGATTGTTTTTTCTTTATTTTTCCCACTTAGATACTGTAAAAAGTAATTAAGATAATCTTATCAAAGGAACATGAAACAGAAATTTAACTGATTCAATTTCAGACCAATTAGTCATACAGAAGCCTTTGTGTAGACCTTCTGTGGATTCTGCACTGCTTGTACTCTCAATTTCCTGTTTTACAATGCCATGAAGTTAGGAAATCGCGTTCCATGGAGATGGTAATTAACTTGGGTAATTAAAATACCACCTTCCTAGCAGATAACCAGTCAGCTTCAGGTCAATGACAATTTCTGATGTGACACATTTAATCTTAAAGAAGATTGAAGTGTAAGAAATTACACGTGCAGTTTTGGGGGGAGGGTTGCCAAGTCTCTTCATCGGGAAATACACAGATTCACTAAGAACGTGGAACAGGGGAAAGGGGGATTGGATTTCTGTCTAGGATTTAATATTAAGTTGATATAATATTGTATCTTACTTTATCAAATTGCCTTTCTCTGTATATGAATCAGATGGCTTTGTTCCTGCTTTTAGCACACTATTTCATACCTTTGCTTCTAAAGATTCGTTTTGGGGATGGGAAATGGTCTTCAGGCAGTGAACACAGTCTGCCATGCATTGTAACATAAGTCTCACTTGAAGTCAATCCATTCCTTCAGTGAGAAGTATTATCTGCATGACCTACAAATATGTGATTTATATGATGTAGTTAGTCTGCACACAGTCTACATTTTATTTGTTATATATGAAAAAGAGAGCGAGTGTGGAATTTACCCATTTCACCAAGGTGGACCTAGATATTCTTGAGACATTAAAGAGAACAGGAGGACAAAAAGCAGCTGACAAATGTTAACTCCACCTCTAGAGAATTTAACTAGATGGAAAAGTAGGAAAAGAAAAGCTTTTCTATTGTTAGAAAGGATGCCCTTTGGCAATAAATTGAGTTGAATATTTGCCTTGTGAAAGTAGAACTTTGTTTAAAGAAATGCAATAAGATGTACTAAAATACATTTTCATACATCTTATTTAGACATGGACTGGAGGAATGCTATTTTATTGGGGTTTCTATTGCAAATATAGAAGATTAATTTCGACCTGATGCTGTCTTCCATATGTAGATCAAATCAAAGCAAGAACCAAAAAGTTCTTGTTCCAATACCACAAATCTTGCAGACTGAAAGAAACTGTTGTCATTGATCTGGAACAGTACACGGAAAAAGTAGTGGGAAAAAATCCAATTGAAATAAAATTGCAAAAAGATATGAAAAATCTTTCAACAATAGGTTATAGAGGCTTTTTTGTCAGCAAGCACGGAGAAATGGTGGAGGAGGAGTGACAGGTCTGCTGAATACTACTATCAGAATAGATCTATAGTTATTTTGGAAGTCAAACTAAAACTTTTTGTACAACAAATGCAATTAAATATTTTTCACATGTCATTATTTTCTACAGATGTCATTGCTGAGACTCTAACTTTAGAGTCTCCTTTGAAAGGAAGATTACTAACGAGATGAAAGTTGACTTTAACTAAAAAGAAATTAGACCTTAAAAGGAGATTAGTAATTACAGCTATCTTCAAATAAGATGGAAACAAGCCTTGAGGAAGCAGAAGATTATCAGTGTTTGTAATAACTGAGCCCAAGGTATATGTACAATGTATTAAAAGCCCTGAAAGCCAAGGATCAGAAGAGCAGGTGGTAGGATGCAGCTAGTGAATAATCCTCTTAACCTCATCAATACTCAACCAGGGTGAAAATGAGGGGAGGGAGGGAGGGAAAAAAAGCCTGTATTGCTAATGGCAATGAAACAAAAATGAGATCAAAGCCACAAGAGCAGCGCTGCTGAAAGTTAACTGTGCCCAGTGCTAACAACTTTGTTAAAGAAATTTACTGTGTGATTCTCTGAAATCTCTTGATCAGTACAGAATAATAAATGAGTGGATTATTAAATATTTTAAGGAGCAAAATATTTAGAGCGTGGTTCAAAGCATTTTTATCAGTACAAAATCATCAGAGACTTGATGTTCGGAGTATGGTGTGTCATCTAGAGAGCAGCTGAGCTTAATTCTATCACTACTCAATGCACGTGATAGGCACTCAGGGAAAAAGATGGCTTGGAAATAAACTGGATTTAGCCTCTTGTAAAACATTATATCATCAGAATTGACCCTTTGGAGCAGCTGGATGCTGCACTCTACCTTAGTGATCTTTGCTCTCATCCCACTGCAGCTCATACTGTGTCTTGGCAAATGTAGGAAACTACTGGTATGTGCCAGTTTCTTTCCTCCAAGCCCAAGTTATTTTTTCTAATCTTTACCAACAAAGTAATTCAGCTCCCAGGAAAAAAAAAATCACTTTATTGGAGGAGGCATCTCAATGATCCATATTCCCATCTGCTTTTTATTTCCCTGTTTAAACGGTACATCTTAGTCTAGGAAACTCTTTAATTACTTNTTTTTTTTTTTTTTTTTTTTTTTTAATCCTTGGTTCCTTTCTCTGGAAGTGGGGTTATCTGCCCCCCTTGTTTCTGGGGAAAAAAGCTGATGCCCCAAAGGAGTACCTCACCATCTCTGGAGTGGGTGTAATCCCAAACTGGGAAAAGCCTCAAATGACAGGCTCCTAATTCACTTTTTCTACTTTTGAAGTTCATTTTTTGGATGAACAGCAAGAGTTTGCATGGACAGCACAGGAGGAGGAAAAGTACGTTCATACCACTTTTCTCCCAAGTTATCTGTTGTAAATAGGAAAAGAAATTGCAGTTAGTGACATAATGAATAAGGGACTTGACTAGTGCTTATTACCCAGACAAGGCCCAAGGTAAACGGCATAGCCCAAGACAAGGGGAAAAGTTAGCTTGAATACAACTCATTGTGACAAAATCAAGAGGTTTTAGAAAATTATTAAACCTTTCTGAAAGTGGAAGTTCAGTGCTGTCACTGTGAATATTAATGTCTCCCATAAAAGAGAGTTTTGTTCATGAAGTCCAAGATCATATAATCAGCAGAAGTTCAAAATTAATCTTTATTCTATGACAAAGGACTGAGACAGGATAAAAGAAAAGATGAATCTGAAGAGAAAAGTCAACCAGAGAAATAATGCTATCATATAACAATATTCTAACATCTATGGTCCCTTTGATATTTTCTGTGTGGAAAGTAAGGTGTCACTTTCCAGAATTGTTCTCTTTCATGTGATGAAAGAGAAATCCAGGGAATCCTTAACAAGATGAGATGGTTTTTCCCCTTTGTCCTTGTACGTGGCCATGACCCATGTGTTAAGGAAGCTGAAAAGCTGTGCAGTGTGATTCGGGAGTATCATATAGACAAATTATATTAAGTAATTAAGGTGTTCTGGGTGTCTTCTGTAAGTGCAACTTGAAGGTCCAGAGCCCAAAGAAAGTATTGAGTAAGATAAGGAACCTAATGGTGTTGTTCCCCTGGTTTCAAGCTCAATTCTAGCTCCCAGCTTTCATCAAGCCAACCCAGTGGTTTGCCAGTTGCATTTGCAGTCCATGGCAGGGGAGTCTTTGTCCTTTTTAGGTGCAAAGAAACTAGCTTGCTTTTAATTTTTCTGATTTTGTGCCTAGGGTTCATCATGGCTTCCTGGTCTGCTGGTCTGCCTTCTGCTTTGTAACCTCACGTGTCCTAGATGAGTCACAGCATCTTGAGCAGTGAGCAGCGATGCCCCTGCCCTTGTAGCTTTGCTCATCCAGAGCTGATGGAGCTCCTCCGATAGGAAGATGATCAACATAATTAGCAACAATAAATGACAGCAGGCATGTGCTGCTTGCTTAGCGTGCCAGGGTGAGGTAACATAGCTGATGGTGAGAAGATCCTGATGATCCCCATCTTCTGGAAGCAGTAAATGTACTCGTACTTATTTCTGTGTTGAAGATTTCAAGTTCAGTAACATCACAACATATTAATTATTTCCAGCACTGCGTGATCAATCCGTTGCAGCCTGTTCTGACAAATAGGAAAGGGAGGTTGAGCAGCAGAGCAGAGTCTGCTGCACACAAAAGCAATCTGTTCTGTACCATTTAATTTGGTAATAACCAGTAATTTATAGTGAGGCTTTATTGTCTTAATAGGAATACTAATGAAATCTAGTCTCTTCTGTCTAAATTTCAGAAGGTCACTGATGATAGTTTTACCTTTTCTAGTGTGGAGTCAAGTGTCTGCTATGTGTTTTCGGTGGGGATAAGAGGGTGCTAATAAACTTAGTGTGAACTTAGCCTAGTCCGAAGGGAAAGTTAATGACAGTTTTATATTTCATATGTTGGTTGCTTACTAAACTCTCTAGGAAGCTTATGGACAAAACTACTATGTAGATATGAAATGTTTTGAATCTTATCATGCAGTTAACTTGTATGGATCTTAGCTGTGGACTTCATGGCAAGGAAGAACTGAAGCCAGCTTCATTTTGTTTCTTTCTCTCTAGTTGTTTAGACTCACTGAAAATCCAGCCTGGTTTAATATTTTGGTGCAACTGAAGCAGAATTTAGTATAATAATAAGAAATTTCCTTTCAGGTGATAACGCTTTTGTATTTTTAACTTCAGCAATTGATTTTTTCATACTTGGCAACCTGATCGTTTTTTAAAATTTAAACAGTATTTTGCCTCCCTAACCATTTGCTCTTAGAGATCTCCCAAGAAGTGATGGGTGTTTTGAGGTCTTCAGGAGCAAATGGAGAAGCCTCAGAAATACTACTTAACCCATCACCTGTACAGATGAAAACATTTCCCAGAAGACTAAAAGCAAGGTATTTTTCCTGTATTCACGGCTTGTAAAAATGTTCTAGTGGGTATGATATAGAAAATAAGAAATGGCTCCAATTCCATAGTGTTGTTGCTCAAGCAAAAGCAACTGTCATGTTGCAAATAACTTAAAATTTTGCTCTCTTACTCTTACTATAAAACACAGGTAAATATCTGAGCAGTCCCATGTGACTCAAGAGTACTCTCTAAATGCTTTAAAGAAATCACATGCATAAGTGAAATAGCCTGAAATAGTCTATTCTAAGTGTTTGCTGGACTGGGATTTTTGAGGGAGCAGAAGAAAGATGTGAATGAAGTAGCTGGATTTTTTCCAGCTGGATTCGTTCAGCAGCAGGTCCCTGTGGCTGTGCTGATAGAAAGCCTGAGGAGAGCCTGTTAGAGGAAAAAAGAACAGTGTAATTATTTCTGACACTGGGAGGGTGGAAGAGCAAAGAAATAAAGAGCTGAAGTACTAGAAGCTGATCGCTGAACTGTCCTCAAGGCCAACGAGGTGCCACACTGCAAAGGACAAAGGGCACACCTTATTCTCCTTGGACAATTCTCTCTATCTGGGAGTTTTAAAATGAGTAATACGTGCAGGAATTGTTACTTATTGGAGCAGTAATAATCCAACAGGGTATGTGGTTAATGAAGTATGTCGCTCTGTGCCTCTTGTGTAGCTGATGGCTCGTGGATTCATCTCATGTTGCAAAGCCCGCATGTGTCATTTGAATGAGTTACGTGGCCCTTAGAGAGGTAACGTTCAGCCAGCCTTTGCTCTCTGCTTGGAAAAGTCTCCTGAGCAAACAAATAATTGAGATGTACACATTTCTAACATATAGCACAAAGCAGAAATACACAGCATCATGTTGTGTAACTTGCAAGAGAAGTATAAAGACTTTTCTTAATGTAACTCTGCGTTCCAGTAAATGAAAACTGCAGCTTCTCTAGCCAAACTTCTATGGGGCAGATGAGAGCCAAGCTTGCTGGGGAACTGAGGACATCTGTATGACATGCCTTCTTTGTAATTTTGTTCAGACTTCTTAAATCTAACATTATGGATTAAATCTCATTGTTAAGGAAGGATTTAAGGAGAAATGTTTAACAAGTTGCACAAGGATTGTAATTTTTTTCTTCCTAGTACTTGAGAATTAAGGAACTTTGTGCTCTGTTAGTAAGTCTGCTGTGGAAGTAAGCTTAGGCCTATGGTAAATTAGGCTATATGAATTCGGGTATAGGAGCAGTCTTTTTTTATTGCATGTTAGCCCAAAGAGAGTTTTGTCAGCAGTGGGCCTCTTGCCATGTTACTAAATAGAGGTAAAGTCTCGTATAATTTGATACAAGCATATCCAGCAGTCTATAACATAATAAAAACCCAGTCCTTGGTTGGAGGTGGCAGGTGCAAATGCTTTATAAAGAAGTATTACATTAATTTTGGTAGTATGTGAACTAAAACCAGCCATAGCCACTTCAAACTAGGGGTCTAGACCCAGATTCTGTACCCTGTGTGCTGATGCTTTTTGTAGTTCGTAGGACACAGTCCCTAGGTGATCTGTAGCTATTTTCAGGATAGTGCTGGATTTTGAATGGATTAATTTCACATAAATTCTGATGCGGGTGGCCAGATCCCCGTGGAATTTAACTCCCCATCTTGTTTCTTGTTTTGTTAGGTGCTCGCTTTCTAAATCTGTTTGTATAGCACCAGGACAGCATCTATCACTGTGTACGGGTGGTATTACAGTGGGAGAGAGATACCCACAGGCTCAGCCAAACAGCACAAGCTGGAGCCCATCTCCTTTGGCTATCTCTGGATATCCTGAGAAGAAATCTCTGCCGTAAACCTAATAACTGTGTCTCTCTCTGAATGGTGTTTCTTGCCCAAGAGGCATCATTGGTAATGTGGAACAGGGGCTGGTGTGCTTAAAATGAACCATAAGCTTTCCAGTGTCTCTACATTTTTGTGCTGCTCTGTTGCTGGTGGCTGTTGTGCCAATGTTTGATGTTTTCACTCAGTTGCCTGAGCTGAACACAGGTCTTGATGGTAAACTCTGCTGCTAGAGCACCATGAAGTTGTAGGATGAGTGACTGGCAGCAACCTAATGCAGTAAAGCTTGTGGCCTAAACTTCAGCATCATACATATTTACTGGAGCTGATAGTACCTAAAATGAATTAAATATATTAAATATATAGCAATTCTTTCACCAAAAACAGCATTTCTTGATATTTATTGGTTCCCATTTGCAAAAGAAGACTTCTTGAAAGCTCAAGGGGCTGGTGTGTATTTTAGAAGTGCCAGAGCTGATCTGTTCATGTGAGTATTAGTCCTTTCTGAAATAAACCGTATGTGAAAATGAGCACCAAAGAATCAATGAATCACTATAAGAATAATCAGAGGGATTTCCAAACACCCTAAGATCTCATGCCTCTTAAATCTCAGCCAAATTTCTAGAAAAACAGCGTGGTGTGTGTAGAATTAAAAAAGAAAGTCAGAATGAGGACTGAATTTGCAGTGAAAATGCTGGACTCCTGGTGTCTGGGATCTGTAAGCTGAAGTGCCCACCATGGCAGGTAAATCACGTAGAGTGGGGACAGGTGGATTCCTGATGATTTGGGACACAGAGTCCAGCATAGTTTTCATGCAACTTTCCATAGGAGAAATAACTCAGCAGTTTTTCTTTAGGTTTTGAGCCCTTAGAGTTGTTTAAAAGCTTTATGAAAAAATAAGCACAATAACAGGCAGTGTGCTGTGCGTGGATGCTTCACTTAATTGTTGTTTATTAATACAAAAAGAGTAGAGTGGTAATAACATGTCTTACATTTCTGTCAGCTGCAGTGAGAAGTTAAATAAGTTGTATGCAAGCAACTTGTGCAGCATCTGGAGTTAAATGTCTTTTGTTTCAGTGCAGGGCAGACCTTATGAGTATCTGAGTATCTTCATCACTTTAAGGCTGATGAAAGCTGAGGGCTGTCATCACCTCAGAGGACCAAGTCTTGCATATCTACAAATGGAGTGTGTGCCTGCTCTTTTATAGCATATTGGTGAAAATCTTTTCTAGACTTAAATACCATGGGTCAGGAGCACCACAGATGCTGCAATCTTAAGGCATTTTCCAATATAGTCAGTTTTAATGACATTCGAAAGAGCAAACTGGTCTGAGGATAAGTATGATAGGTTGACATATGGCAAAACAGATATGAGTTTACCTACTATAGCTTGTCTTCACATTTGACCTGAGCAGAGTATAAGGGAACCTTCCTGGTCAGAATATTTGATTTGGGGTTTTTGCATATATATTTCATCTGGGGATGGCATTTGCTTAAGCAAGTGCTTCTTCCTGCTTGAAATTATATATACCCTTTTTATTGTCATTGAAGCAACAGTGTGTGTGGGGCAGTGGGGGACAAACCTTAATGTATGAATAACTCAATGTGTGTGCAGGGACTCTGCATCATACCTTGCCTGAAGGTTTGAATCAAAACTTATGCCAGACCATGAAAAAGTTAAGTGGTTTTGATGACAAGCAGCACTGCCAGTGATTCCACTGCTATTCACCCCTTGCACAATAAGAGACTGAAGTTATGGGGAAGTTCTCATCTCGTATCTTTTAGTCATGTTGCTGTGATTGTCTAATTATGAACTTACTGCAGTGAATTAATGGAAATTAGAAACTGAATCTCTGTGGCTGCTGGGCCGTGTCTCATTGGCACGTGTTGGTAAGTTGTCTCAGAAGTTTTGGTAGGAAAATCTTTGAGAGTATTTTCCTGAGCTCTTGTGCTGGGATGCTCCTGCCTCAAGGGCTCTGGGGAGAGTTGGAATGGGGATTGCAGGGACTTCAGCTGACAGCCATAAAGCTGCTTCTGTGTAGTTCACAAATGCAGAGCTTCCACCTTTGTGGTGTGCAGGCACTGTTAGTTGAGTGGGATTTTCTTGTTTTGTTAAACCTACAATTTATTTTCTTTTCTGTTGGAGAAGCTTAGAACTAAAATTTAGAAAGATCACTTTTTGTTGAAAATATTCAGGCAAAAATATTACAGTTGAAAAATGAAATCCTGAAAAAAAATATTCTGGAGTTTTTCAGTTTCTCACTGATAATGTGTAAACATGTATGAAAATTGTGTGTATGTATGCTTTTACAAAATTATCCTTTTTCCCTAAAAAATTTTTTTTTCATTATAAAAAGCTGTAAAAACATGATGAAAAAGCTAGATGACTGAAAATAACCAATTCTCAATATCATTTTATGTTGCCGTAACACCCAAATGCCAAAGGAGCTATATAAACACCTAGGAAACCACAATCCGTCTTGGAAAGCTTACAAGTAAAAGGAGATTCTCAAAGACATAAAAGGCAGATTGGTGTCTGGATCTTGCTGAAAATCACTGAGCACCTCAATCTGCGGAGCATTGTTGAAAATCCCACCCAAAGCCCCTCTCGGTTCACATAAAACAATACAAGTATGCAGTAAAAGATTCAACAGCACCTTTCTACCAACTGTTCTCTTTGTAAGTAACTAACCTATTTTCTTAAAGATTATATGTGATACTGAAAATATATTAATGTGGGTCACAGACCAGAGGACTCAAAACAAACAAACAAAAAAAGGCTGACTGCAGATGACTGGATTCCATCTCCTCCCTGGCTGAATTAAGAAAGATGTTGTTTTCCCCACTGCTCCTTCACCTCCCTCCTTTCCATTTTCTGCATTATGTTGCTTCCTCCAGACTGTGGCGGTGGACCTGAATGCTGATGAGACCATCATCAGTCTGTCCCCAGACAGAACTTTTTAAGGTCATTTCTCCTGGTTCTCGATTTGCCTGACCTGCACATTTCTCTTCACCAGCTATGGTAGGCTACCCAATTATACACTGTTCTTTTTATGATACTTGCTTGTCCTTCCCAGGCTTAATCTTCCTTTATTGCTAGGAACACTCACAGTCTCTGTAGTCTAGTTAGAGCTAAAGTTCATGAGAGAAATGTTTTAAATTGACAGTTTCAAATGAACAATCAGGAGCACACACAGTGGTGAGGTGGAATAGGCTTTTTGTGGGCGTAGGTACCGCGAATGGTGACAGCTGATGCTGTGATGCTCACTCTGCTCCTGAGGATGTGAACTACCTCTGAAGGGAAGGTTGCACATATCTACACATAGCAGGCAGCCTGTGAAGGATTGTGTTGGCCTTTTAATGGTGTATTTGTATATACAAGTAATATTTTTAAGGATCTGACTGTAGTTTTTCTAGACCTTGGTAAAACATACATCTATGTCTGGTTTTGGTTTTCAGGCAAAGTCTGGGACTTGTTACTATATTTGTTGGATTTATTCCAAATTCTACAGCCTTTTTGTATGCAGTGTCTTGCTGAGTAAGATCTATTATTTATTATTATGCTGGTTGCAAGGTTTGTGCACTGGTCACTTGGAAGAAGAGGTAGGAAGAGAGAGATGGCAAGTCTGAGCATTGAAACATAAGCTCTGTTATCATCTGATGTGTGAGGTCCACATAGTGTGAAATAACATCATAAACCAGTGAAATAAATTCCCTTATATCAAATTCACTTCCTCATTCTGACAAGGGTAAGGTCAGCATCAATAAAAGAAAATTGCTCTGCAAAAAATCTTCAAGTTACCTGTGTGGACATGTGAGTCTTTATATATGAGATGTTTCACAAGTCAACAAACACAAACTATGAGGAATAATTTATACAGACTTTATCTGCATGGGCAGACACATGCTATAGTCTATAGGCTCTCACTAAAAATAGGAATTTTCTTAAGAAGATTTGTAGGCAAATAATGTGAACTGTGCTTCTGATACAGTGATGCCACTTCATCTTCAACCCCATCACCTATTTGCTCATCTCACAAGTAACTGCTTGCTGTAGCTCCTACTGTATTTCACAGTTGTCACAATGTGTACGCAAGGTCCAGGTTGTCCCTGGTCCCTGTGCAGTCAGAAGGCACCAAACTCATCCTGGGCTTGGCTGGACTGTCCCCAGCAGAATTGCAGGAATGATGGAATTGGCCCCAACTCTGTGTTTCAAAGCTTTCAGAGTTGTCTGAGCAAACAAGAATGTGAATGAATCATACTTTTAAGTATTTACATTTCTCAAATGCCTGAGAAGCCTTTTAAAGGTCAATCTAATTAAGACAAAGTTTGTTTGTACCAATATAAAGTAGTTACTATTATTGGAAATTCATTCCAATGCAATATATGGCATTTTACTTACAGTTTAAATTTTAGTTTTGTATGCTTAATTTGGAAAGAGCAGAAATGATCTTTTGGTCCTGTAATGTCTTACTTTAAACGACATTTTAATCAATAATGAATTTTTTTGCTACAATTAAAATGGATTCATTCTTCCTGATGCAAAATAATTAATCAAAGGTTTTGCATAAAAAGGATTCTTTTGTATTGAAAATAAAATTGCCTAGACTCATAACAGCCACATTATTTAGTGTGCCTGTTTTTGATTGCCATCTTATAAGAACAAAAGCCTTTTTTCTATAATTTAAGAATGCATTTAAATTCAGTTTGAAAAACTAAATTTCATGATGTGTTGCCCTTAAAGGCTATAAAAATTGAGATCTATTTGTACGTCTCCATAAGAATATCAAAGTGAGAAGTAAATCAGGTTTTTTTGTTTCTTTTCATATTTGAATAGTTCTGCCTGCTGCCCTTGTGTCTCCTTCAGACAAGCCTGTTGTCTCAAACTTGGCACAACTGAGGGAGTTTAGACCTTACAGTCCTTACTGTCCTAAACTTTATAATCTTTAAAAGATATTAAATTGAGCAGAGGTGACAGAAAGGGTGTAATTAGTATTGTTCCACTGCCTGATACCTTTTTAATGGCAATCTTGTTATCTGAAAGCTTAGAGCCAAGTCCAAAGCATTCCTGTTGAGGAGTGAACCAGAAGTGCCAGGAACAGCATCTGGCCCTTCCAAGCAGAGAAATGGCTCTGAATCAAACTTTCTCTTGACTCGATTTTTCATTTTAGTAGTTTTTGACACTGTTTTCCTAGAAATTTTATGTTATCTGCATTCTGTAAAGTCATAAAATGAGATGACATTGTAAAATAGAAAACTCTTATGTAACCAGATTTCTTTGACATATTAAATACTGTGGGTTTGTTCCAGATGTTCATCTACCTTGTGGCTCTGAAGAGGATCATTTCATGCTATGTAGCTGGAATTTTCCTCTTGCAGTACATTGCCAATCTTTGCAACCTGTTTATGGGTCACACAACATTGATCTCAAAACATCTGAATAACTGTGTTAACAGTAATATGCTCTTATTCAGTACCTTTTAGAGAACATCTCTAAATGTAATAAGAACATGACCTACAAAAAGGAAGGTAAAGAAGCATCCACATATCAGTAGCAAAGATGAAATATTAGGAACATCAAGAAAAGGGAATTCTTGAAGTTTGGAATAAAACAGAAACTAAAGGGCTCTATCCTTTCCTCTGTTCCTTGTTGGCATCTGACTGCTGAAGACTGGAAGGACTCAGAGGGCTGGTTTGCAACTTGGTGAACCTGAGCAACATATAGAGAGTATTTTTCTAGGAGAGTGTATTTTTGTCAACCATAAAAAAGAAAATGAAGATGTTCTTGCTTAAAATATGCATAGGAAAATGTAGTGTTTTAGCAGCATCCTAAAAAAAAAAATACTATATCAGTCAGTCATAATTATCAGAGAGCAAATGGAAAGATACAGCATCATTTTGTCTCTGACATAAGTATTTCAAGTATTTACAATTAAAAAACCCAACCCTCTCAAGTATTTTTCCTTTCCTGTTGCAGTGGGGCTGTATACAATGTTGTTGCCAGGTCTGCTACTTTTTCTTTCTGTTTTCAGCATGGTGAGATGTCTCACTCTGGCGTTGTCCTACAGAGCTGCTGCCTTCTTTCTGTGTTTCATCTGTGTAAGATGCACGTAGAAGGGCTGGTGCATCACTGGTGTAACTAAAATAGCAGAAGTACCATCGTAATGCTTGAATTCCAGATATGCTCTATCCAGCGGTGTTGCATAAAGCAGATAAAGATTTCCCCCTGATAGCCCTGCTATCTGATAGGCACCAAATGGATTGGGTACCTCGCTATCTGAGCATCAGGGACATAAATACCAGGTTGTACCAAAATGCAGATGACACTAATGGGATGCTGAGCAGTGCCTGCCTGTCTCAGTCAGGCTCTGTCTCCATGTCGTGGCCTTCCTCACGTGGTTTTCCTCATCAGATGGGTTGTGTGTGTCTGCGAAAGGTCAGACTGCTGTCCTTGCTGCTCATGCTGACTCCTTGTCTGAGGGTTTTGTAAGAGAAAGCAGGATTAGGGTTGTGTTAGTTCAGCATGCATGTGAATTGCATCAAACAAAAACATCTCTTCATGTAGGAAAATAGATTTTGGAGTTGGGGTTGAGATGAAAACTTCATCTAATGAGTGAAAAGCACATGAATAGCTGTTAACAAGACCGCCTTTTTAACATTCTAGAAATGAAATTTTTTACAATAAGGGTGGTAAAACACTGGCATAGGTTGGCCAGAGAGGTGGTCGATGCCCCATTGCTGGTGGGACAGGCTGGATGAGGCTCTGAGCAACCTGATCTGTTTGCAGATGTCCCTGTTCATGGCAGAGGGGTTGGACTAGGTATCTTTAAAGGCCCCTTCCAACCCAAACTATTCTATGAACATGCAATGCATATTGTGAGGATTCTGTTACAGCTGGACTTTTTTCCTTATTTCTCTTCATTTACATCTAAAACTCTTGGTCAAGGACTGTCTGCTGTGGTTCAATGCAGTGCTGTGGACTGGTGATCTCTGGCTTCAGGTGAGACTTAACAGTGCTACCAACAACTCAGAATTCAACTCCAGAAGCCAGCTGCCATCATGTGTTAGCTCAGAGAGGTGAGACCTAAAACCACACATCTTTGCAGGATCAGCATGCAGTGTAAGAATCTTGACTTAAATCTGTCTGCTGTGAATGGTGCATAATCAGATACATATAGTAGGTCAGAATCATCGTGAAACCTCGGCACATATTTTGTTATTTAGTTTCTGTAGCTTCTGAAAGAAAATAAGTGTGGTGTAGATTGTAGTACTTGAGTAAAATAGCCATTGAAAGGTTCTCTGTAGTTGCTAACTTGTTTGTTGCTAATTTATTTGTGTTCTGTATAGACATGATGAAGGTATGTGTAGGGAAACCTCGTTTCTGTGTGTCTGCTGTCCTAGTGAATTGCAAGCTATGTGAGTGGGAGTAGCCCCAACATTTGCATCCGCAACACCATTTTTTTTTCTTCTAGGGGTGGCTGAAAAGCTTTATCTCATTTCAGATGGATTCTAGACAATAACCTGAAATCTCTCTATCTGACACTCCAGGTTCCCTGTTTCTTGTAGTGAAAGGGGAAATCTGGCTCGGGAAAGGAGGAGGAGGCTGGCTTCTAGAGGTTCAGATGGATTCTTCGTGTATGAAGAAGAATTTACAGAAAATTGTTAGTTATCTAGATAAACTTCACAACAATGTGGGTTGAAGACCCTTACTCCTGGAAAGAAGTGTCAGAAGACTTTGTTTTTTGTCAGTATTTTAGTTTTCTAATTCAAAGGTAGGCAGTAGTAATTGCTTTGTTGTAGCAGGGACCCTGGTTTCCAAAACACTGCAGTGAGGAAGATGACAGGAATTGCTTTTGAGTTGTTCTGGTAATAATGACTATAGATTGAATTATACCAAGGTTAATATCTTAAACATTTTGCTTTAATAAATAAATATCCACTTTTCTATTTGGACATGTGCTTTAAGCTCTGTGGCATGGCATTTATGTGGAAAATGATACAAGGTAAAACATGGAGTGCTGTTTAGAGGAAACGTAGATTATAAATAGATTAAAGATTCATCTGACAGAGGAAATTTTCAGTACGTGTTTCAAACTGGATGTGGCTTTTTGCCAGTCTGCCTAATGTCCTCTTAGCAATATTAGGGTCAGCTGACAGACAGCTCTACCTAGATTTTTAGGTTAATACTGGAGATGTTACTGTAGTCTACTTCTTAGACTTGTATTAAAAAAAAAAAGCACAGCAGTTAGCAGCAATTTTAAACAATTTTTACCCATGAAAAAATCTGATTTTAGGAAAAGGTAAAACAGTGCAGCTATACCTCTGACCTACCTCTAGACCTTTAGCAGATGTGTCCTTTGCATATCCTTAGTCTAAAATAGGTAAAGTTTGAGATTTTTATTATTTTACCATCAAATTTAACTTTTGCATCTGTGGAAAGTTATGATGGGCACTTATTCTGAATGTTCTTCAGCCTTTCTAACACAATGAATGTGTTAGATTACTTTAAAATATGTTTAGTTACAAGATGGCATGCTTGAATCTCTGTACCTGTGTGTGTGCCCACCTGGTCCTGTATGGACTCAGTCCTTCACCTTTGTGGCAGAAAACAATTTTCCCACTGTTGTGAGAACACGTGGGTATGAAGATACCAGAGATGGTGGTAATTTACTCACGTTGTGCACTTGTATAAACTGTGAGTATAGAGCTTAATGGGCCATGCGAGTTTATTTCTATCTTCTCCCAGTTTTGTCTGCATGATGATGGTTTCACAGCTAGAAAGTGATGGCGGCAGTTTAAAACTGAAGGAAAAGACAAAACCTGTGTTTAATTGGTTTTGGGAGTCCTACCTGTGTTTTACAATGTAAGTCTGATTTTTTTTTTTTCCTGTGTTCTCTGTTAACTTTTATTTCACCTTCTAGCTGAAAACGAATATTATTGTCCTTGTTTCTTGTGCTGGCTGATTTAGCCAATAAAAAGACAATTCTACTGTTGGTGTAGGATTTTTTTATAACGTAAGGAAGCTTAAATAATAGTTCTATTAAAATAATCAGAAAGATGTTGTAATATTTCCAGAAACTACAAAGCTCTATTTCCAAAGCTTCTAATAGTGTTTTAAGCTGCAATTGTAGTGGTGGTGTAATTGATGGCAATACCTCTAAGCTAACTAGTTTATTTTAGGTCACTAGCTTACGTAGATTGTATATGTATATTTAGGATGTACATTTTCATGCTGAGAGCCTAATTAATTTCTAATACTGGCTTTTAAGACTTAGGGATAAATGTAAATATATAGACAGCTAACAGCAGAGATGTGCAGAGGTGCTTCATTATGGCATAGGGTGCTGTCAGTGATTGCTGGACTGCTCGAGTGCTCTTTGGAAGCTCATTGTGGCCCTAAATGGCTTTGGAAAAAGTGGTCTCAGCTGTTGAAATGTTTATGGTATACACAGAATCTTCTGTCCAGCCTACAAATCTCAGTTTTAGAAGTTTAGATGCCGAGAGTGTGTACTTTCAGGTGAATTGTGGGTTAAGAAATTTAGCACAGTACAGGCTGCAGGGTATTCGTACAGGCTGATAAAATTGAATGCTTGTCAGAGCCTCTTAAAACAGATATCTGCATCTTTTATCCCAGAAAGTGGAGCTAAGTACAGTTGCAAAGCTTCTAATTATCGGTATGTGTGAACTGAGAAGCAAGGCTGCCCTCTGCACACGCAAGATACAGCTCATGTTCAGGAGTGGATGCTATTAAACCTGTGGAAAAAGAAAACAAGCCTTAAACAAAATTGTTAGTGAAAAGAAATAGTCTTTGATAAAATTCTGCATCTAAATTCACCTTGAATTAGATTCTTTGAGGATAAGGTCACTATTTCTTGTAAGAGGTTTTTCTGTGATGTTTCTGCTTTACAAAACGAAGTAATACCTCTCTGAGGTACCTCCTGCCGTTTTTCTCTATTAGCCATGATGGCTCTCCAATTATATTGCACTTTGAGCCTTTTGAGGAGACAAAACCAAGGTTTCTGATTCCTTAGGAATTAACACAAATAGAACTGATTTTAAAACAGAGCTGTGATAAGTTAACACTAACCCACCACCTCTCTGTAGTCATTCTCCAGGATGGTTGGCTCAGTCACTTATTGGCCAAATACAGTGTCAGGATTTAATTTAAAAGTTTGGTTCAAGTTTGGGAAAGTGTTGAATATTTTCATGTGCTGAACATCGACTCCTGTTAGTGTCAATAAACAATTTTCCTTTGAAATGTATCTTTTAGTCTTAGTAACAAATAAAGTTATTTTATCTCAAAATAATAGATATAATAACTGGAGTTCTTTGAGCTGCTTATGATAAGTCTCAGTATCTTGTGGGGTTTTTTGTTTGTTTGGGGTTTTTTTTGTTGTGTTTTTGTTGTTGTTTGGTTGTTCTGTGTTTTGGTTTTTGTTTGTTGTTTGGGTCTTTTGGGAGGTTTTTTTGGTTTTTTTTTAATACAGAAGTGTGCCTGTGTACATCCAGTTTTTCTTCTGCTCATTGCCAGCTCCAGCCTCTGACACTTCGGCAGTTTTTTATGACTATTTTGCTCTAAAAATCAGAGAATAATACAGGTTGGAGGCAATCTGGAGGTCATCTGCTCCAGCCTCCTGTTTCAAGCAGGTAAAGCTAGGTCAGGTTGTTTGGGGACTTTTTCATTTGAGTGTTGAGTATCTCCAAGGACTCTACAACCTTTATGGGCAACCCCTTGCAGTGTTTTATCATCCACTGTGAAGAAGAAGAAGAAAAAGTGTTGTCTAGGACAAATGTAAAAATATTAATCAGTCTAGCAGAGTCATTAGCCAGCCTTGAAGAGGATGCACAGACACAACAACTTTCTTGTTTTCTCCTCTTTAGTGTGAAGCAGAGGAAATTAAGATTAGAGTTAATGCACCCAGCAATTGTCTCTGGTAGATAGATGCTTACAGTTTCCTGCAAGGTTGGTGAAGGATTCATTTTGGGGCACTTTGGATCATTTTATTTTCCAGGAAAACAATCTGTAGTGATACATTTTAGCTTGTTTTGCTGCTGGTTGCATTGGAATATACTTGCGGATGTAAATAATTCTGTGCAACATAGCCAGACATGGGGAGCTCCAAAATTCTGTATTCTCTGCTTAAATTACTTCATATCACTAGACATTTGAGCTCAAAACAAGATATAAATAGATAGTGGCAATGTAAAACTGCTAGATTATAGTGTATGATATGGAATTAGCAATTTTCCAAGTAACTTAAGCTTGTAGGAAGCTAAACCTCAATTTAAGATCTAATTATTTCAACAGTTATGAAAATTTTGCCCTTACACATTTTCCCAAAAACCAAAGCAAGATGTTTCTTTCTTCTTGGCACTGATTTTTTTTGTTGTTGTTCTTAAAAAGATTAAACAGTCTAGCTGCATTAATTAGGTTTTCTGAGATTTTTGTTTGTGATAGCAAGCTGAAGGCTGAGCACATAGCTAGGAATTCAGCAGCCCACATGAACAATGCAACATTGTTTAGAAATTAGATGTTTTCTCCTAGCGCTGCCAAATGTTGGACTTCAGTTGAATCTCTTACACAAGGTGACTTCCAAGAAACATAGTTTCCATTTAGGGTGTGTCATTGTTAAAGAATAGTTTGTGGCTCTAAAACATATGCTAATCAAAAACTTTATTGGCTGTTATCCGGCTTTAAACTCTTTATTAAAAAGAGGCAATTTTTGCAGGCTTTCAGTGGCTCAACTGTAATGGAGGAGGCAACTTTAGCTTGTTAAGTTCAATGTTAACTTGTGTCATAATAATAGCAGATCAGTGCTTATGTTGTGTATGTGCATCCACTGAGGTAAAACAGCAAACAACCAGAGACCAAGTGTGTGGAGGAGGATAAAAGAGTGAACCCAAGGACAGGAGAGGGTGTACTCGCCTTTAGGGACATCTCTTTAATGTGTGTGCTTCCAGAGTCTGTAGTAGCTGTGTAGAGGCAGTAGTTTTTCAAACCATTAAATAACAGTAATTCATCTTTTAATTGTTAATAATAACACAAGCTTAAAAAGAAGGTTTAAAATTTCCTGTTTTGCAATACTGAAATACTGATTTGACAGAGATCAAGCTGGTTATTCTGAGCAGATGATGCTTTGGACACTTTCAGTGTGAGCCTGGTACATCTGCTAACAAAGGTCTCCTTGCCCTCCCAAGGTCCGAGACAGCATTTCCTCAGTGCTGGTGTCTCAGGCTGAAATATTGGAAAAGAAAAAGTCAATGAAAAGCTATATTGGACTAAGAACTTCTGAAAGCCCTAGTGTATACCTATATCTTTAGATGACTACTCTTGTTTGTTTGTTTTTATCATGGCCTGTGTCCCTGTCTTCTAGAACAGTTTTAGGCACCTAAGGTATGAAAACGTCACCTGAGGTATGGTTGGTAGATTGAGAAAGAGAAAGAACATTTTATGAATCATCATTTGTGTTTTCTGGAAGAAATAGAATAATGAAATTGATTCCTTTATGGGTGCTTGTCTTTAGGTGGATCTTGTTCTATACATGGATCAATAAAAAATGTGTCTTAAACAACAAGGGGATAGATAAAGGGGGCAGAAAAATTAGTCCATTCATCAAGGACAACATGAAAGAAGGACTATTGTGAAGATATTACAAAAATTAATGTGTTGTGTTGCATTCCCACGACACTATCAGTCCCATTAGTGATAAATATTTCTGGTTTTAAATATCTAAATTTTACTAGCTGAAAAGCTATTTTTATGTAATAAAATTAATGTACATTGAGAAATTTTGTACATGTGCTTGTCTCAAAAGAAGCATTGTTATATTCTGCTTCATCTATCCTTTCTGAGTATGGAATTAATTTTAAACCTGAAGTGTTAAGTTTTAATTTTTTTGCCTGTGCTCAGTCTCCTACTTAGTCATACATAAATCAAAGGAATATGAAAGAGCTAGTAAAAATGGCTGTATCCTTCTAGAGCTGCAATTTGGCTCCATGAATTATTAATTATTAGACCAGTATAGCAACAGCTTTTTCAGAAGTCAGTATAAATGTAAAAGGCTCACCTTATCAGCTGGGATCTAAGCAGTGGCAGTAATGTAATTCTTACCATTTAGCACTTCGTGGTACATTGAAAAGGAATAGGATATTAGACCATTTAAACTTTCTGAAATATAACACAAAGCAAGGAAATGCCTTTTTTTTTTTGCCTCTGAAATAATTTCAAAGATATGAATACACACAGATTTCTTGGGGGTTTGGAGTTGGATGTTGAAGCTGTTCCATTTGTGAAGCATCACTGGGGGGGAGAGCAGCAGCTCAAAGAGCACGCTTGAAAAGGAAAGGCTTTCACTGCTTGTCTTGGTTAGAAGAAAAGAAAAAATCCGTAGAGGCTTGAAATTAAGCTAAAATGGATGAAACGTAGCATTTACCAAATACAAAGGCATCTGGTATTGTAAGTAAAATTTTTCCTTCCTAAATAACGTAGCTCTCAAGTTTAATGCTGCAGTACTTACTTAAGTCTGCTGCTAATTTTCTTGAAGCTGTACAGAAAGTGGTACTAGGGGGACCCTGGTATTGTCCTCTGATTTAACTGGTCTGGCTAAAAAAAAAATTGTATTTTTGTTTCTTGTCTTAAGTGAATTTGTGTTTGGTGTAGTCCTAAAGGTGCTTTTCAAAACTTTGCCAAAGACAGATTATATCTGAGAAGGACAGTTTTAAAGTTGAGTGCAATAACTGATTAATTGAATCCCATCTTGCAAAATTTAAGTGCATGTAATGGAAAATTGAAATACTTCAGCACTTTCTAATTCTGAAATTTTATTTTAACATTTCTAGTATTTTAGCAATACTGTTCTCCATATCTGAAGATAAGTTATTAAAATAAGGAGTCTATTGCAATATATCATCTATTTTTTGAAATATGATTTAACTCATAAACAAATTAGGAAAGGATATTAAGGAACTGATTAGGTCTCTTTTTGTATTGAAGTTTTGAATAACCATTAATAACTACAAAATTTATGTAAAGGAATATTTCAGGGAGAAATCCTAATGACATTCTGATGTGAATTTTACCTGAGATTGGTTTCACAGGACTGTGAAATAATCTAGTTGCTGTCACTCGTTTCTGATTTAGAGAAGCCGTTTTGCTTCCATCTGTTGATGCAGACAGTCTGGGCAGGGTTGGTAAAGAGCAGTTCATAAGCACCAGAGTGCCAACAGCACTGGTTGCAGAAAATTAATTAGCCTACACAAATTCAGATAAGTATGTAAGATCCTACCTCGGTTCTTTGTTTTTTAGTAGCAAAGAGTTTAGTAGGTGATACTGCCAAATGAAGTTGGAAATCTTCCTTTAAATTTCTTACTCCTTTTTGTTGTAGATTTTATCTGAACTTTGGGTATGAGATTATATATATATGCAAAACACAAATTTCCTATAGGAAGTTATTAACCACCATATCTCTTGCATGTTTCTATTAAGCTAAATACACACGTGTATCAGCAGATTTAATAACTTGGACTAGGGAAGCATTTGTGAGGACTGGACTTGGCATGAGGACCTTATCCATTATAGCTTCCCTATCCCCATTTCTTGCTTGGGATCATTAGTGTATTTTTAGAGCTACTTCTTAAAACTCACAGGGAAGTCCGGACCAGGGGCTGCAGTGGGAATGTGCTGTTTGCAGGGAGCCACAGGGAACCCCTGGCTTGTGGCCGAGTGGTGGATGCTCTGTCTCTGTGCCAGAGGTGTTACTGGAGGAAGCAGAGGAGGGGTAGCAGCAGAGTTTGTTTCATTTGGTATGGGAAATAGGTTTTCCTTTATTATTAACTGCACAATCATGCTCTGATAATGCTTAACATGTGAAAGTAATCATGACACTTCATTGCTGGCCAGTGGTGAGAGTGAGTGCATTAATTACACAGTCCTTCCAGGTGAGCTGCGCTTGTATGCAGCACATTAACCAACTAAATGTGACAAAGACCATTATGAATTATTTTTCTGATGAGTTCAAACTATTTTCATTATGTCCATTGTGGCAACGCTAAGCATAGGTCTGTGCAAAACAGAGCAAGAGAGCACAGGGAGATGGAGAGGAGGAGCTGGTGCCTGCAGGAGAGGCAGATTTTGTGGGCTGGTGTCGCAGCGGTTCAGATTGGTGTTGCTTTGCAAGCAGCAGCCCCAGTAGCACCCATGCCCAGCACAGCCTTGGTAGGACCCATCCCCACTCTCCTGCCCTGGGGCAGACACCACAGGCAGCCACCGTGGTCTGGTCACTTGCCAAAGCTGGAGTCTCTCATGCAAGAAATTGGAAAAGTCCTTTAGAGCTGAAGGAGAAAGATAAGGGCGGAGATTAAAGATATATTTCTTAATCTTGGAAGCTGTAATGCACACAAAAGATAGCGTGGCAAAAACAACCAGAAATGTACCGAAAGGTTGTTAAAATACATTTTAAGCCTATTCAGGGCTGTGTGTGGCTCTATGGGAGCACCCTGTGAAAGTGCACCAAAGCGTGTGCCAGCAAGCCTTTCGCAAAGCGTTAGCTCACAGCAGACTGACCTGCCAATAAATAACACTAAGGCTTATAGGCTTTTAAATGGATGAAAATAAATTTGGATGGCTTTTTCTCATCAGTGTTGTTAGGGGTGTGGGGTTTTTTTTTCTTTTTTCTTCAGTAGAGCTGTGAATGTAAGAGGTGTTCAGATACCTCTGGCATCCTGTGGCAGCTGCTGGGCTGTAACGCCATGGGGAGGAGAAGAGACCACGGCTGCTGAGGCCTGTGCTGTGTGTAGCCTGGAGTTTCTGCAGTTCTATGGCTTTTCTAGGGCCAGGCACGTATGGTGCCTGGCAGCCATCTACTATCTCTGTTGCCTTGAAAGGAATCCCCTCAAGGACTGTAAGGGTCTGGTAAAGGCTAATGTGATTTACAGCCTTCCACACATACATCATTGGTGCAGCTCTGAGGTCATCTATGCCATGTTTGAAGATGCCATTGCATGGCAGATGGCTGTACCCAAGCTCGCCTTAGCAGAGCTGGTGTGATGTCTATGGAAGTAAAGTCACCACAGTGTTGTCTTTATTGTGGGCTGAGAGCTGCTGGGCCTCTGGGTAAGGATGCATGTTGCATAGGTATCTGTGATGCCATGCCTACTATTTTTACTTAGCCTAACTAGGCTAGGATAGTAATTATGCTTTTGATGGATGTGCCCTGAGAGCTTTTTTACAGATCGCTGAAGCTTGGCCTTAGTTGACCCTTGGAGCTGCTCACCACAGCTCGCTGGAAAAAATGGTGCAAAACCAGATCTTGGAAGTTGCCCTGAACACAAGGGTCCCCAGCAGTGCCCACTCTCTTTGTGTGGAACGGAGGAGCTCAGTACTAGTGGTGCAAAGACTCATTTAATCAATGCATATTGCAATTGAGTAAAGGGTGGTGATTTTTCATGTTGTGTTTTAACTTTATCAGATCTCCTGCTTGGCTGAGTAATATTTTTGCAACTTTCACGTAAAATCTGGCATGTTTTGTAACTGCATCTGGGAACCTGGGCTGAAGGCAATGAGGGAGGGGAGTGGGTGCTGCTCACCCTGGGACGAGCTCTCCTCAACTGGGGTCACCTCCGGGGAATGCTTTGATAAAACTGCATGGGAGCAGTGTGCAGGCATTGCTCCCCCAAAAAGCACTGAGGGGAGGTTTACTTCAGTGCATACGCATACATGTTTGCTCTAAAAGGCGTTTTTCATAGAGGGGGTTGCTATATGGCTTCGTGTTCTGTGGGGACTCCTAATGAGCACCCCTGGAAGACCCCGATACTGGGAGTTCAGCAACGTGCTTTCTCTGGCTGTTTTGCTGAGCTCTGAGCAGCCCTGTGGGGTTCCTCAGTGTATCTGCACCCCGTGGGTGATAGCAGCCAGTGTCCACGTCCTGGTGGTTTCCCTGGATTTGGAGAAAACCAGCTAGCCTGCAAATACAGACCCATAAGCTTAGATGGCTGAAACGTAATTACTTTTAGGAAGGAAAATTATCGCACATTGCACTGCATCTCCAAGTGAAAACATTTCAAATAGTTGTGCTTTGATGGCTTTTGAATCTTACAGATTAAACCACTTAGGAAAGTCTTACTCTGGTTTTTGCAGTGCAGTTTTACAGAGGGAAAGTCTTATTCTGTGTTTGGAGAAACAGTGAGAAGTATATACTTGAGGTGGTGGAAAACATGACAGAATGCTTATTCCTGTGAATGGAAGTACATCACAATATATATGGCTATTATCCAGCTGCAAGTTTCTCCATTTAAATGCAAACAAAAGAGGAAAATGAAATGCAATTTTTAGTTTAATCAACTTTTACGGATCTTCTGGGAAGCTCAGAAGTATCTGAAAGGAGCCTCTGGGACCTGTTTGGTTTAAATACGAATTTTGAAGTCCGCTTGGTAGTAGATGGAGTGCTGTGTTGAGTTTAAAAATCGAGCTTTGCAAGTGACATCTGGGTCTAACTGGAAGCTAGCTGGCAGAGAGGAAGGCTAGTCAAATTAACTGTTCATTTCAGAGGTGGATTAACACTTTCTTTCGCTAAAAATGTGTCTAACATAACAGTTCTTCACACAATGCGTTCTACAAATAGCAAGTAAAATAACCAGCTTATCCAGTATAATTCTTAAAATAAAGAGAAAAGGTGTGGATAGGAGAGATTATTAAAAAAACAAACACAAACAAACAACAAAAACACCAAACCAAAACAACAACAAAAAATAAACACCACCAACACTCAACAGGCTGTGCCAGGCATCATACTGGAGAGTCCCTCCACAGCAGAACTTGAAATTAAATGAAAATGGCCTCTAGTTATTCTGTCTATAAAATAATTAATGTGAGGGGAAACTTAATATTAAAGTATGATAGTACGATTTTTGAATATCATAGCATCAAATACCTGATCTATAGAGACGTTACAAAAGCTTTTAATATTTTTTTGTATTTGTGTTTTAATTAAAAAAAAAAATCTGTGTGAGAACTGAGGGGTGTAAAAGGCATAGTGAACTGGATTTCTCTCTAATCTGGCACCGGAGTGGGCTGGGACATTTCTGCATTGATGTCCTCACTGTTACATTTCTCTTGAGACCAATTATAAAGTTCACAAGGTTGTTTTTATTTTCCTTGGTCTTGATGCCTTTTTAATGAGGCCTCCTAGTAAACAGCAAGCATTATGCTTTCCTGTTGTATTCCTGTCTGCCGCCTTTAAACATTTATTACTAATACACGTGGGAAATGATTTATAAATTAAATATTAGGAAAATGTACTTTTAAAAAACAGAAGTAGTAAGGGGGTATATTTTGTAATTGTCATTGGGGGAGTGAGAGAGGAAGTCATGCCAATATTTTGCTAATGGAAGTGCACTGAAAGAGACTGTTAAAGCATCATTGTGGTTTTATGTAATAAATAGAGATAATAGATGCATGGAGTTTTCGGTGTATGTATCTGGGCCTGTGGCTCGGTGTCATAGAGTCTGAATGTGGAAAAAAAAGCAAGCCATTTGTGCAGAGTTTCTCAGGGAAGTTTTGAACGTTGCTGATCTCCTGTGCATGTTCTGCTTGCTCTGCTCCAAGTGCCGGTCGGTACCCGCAGCATCCCATTGACATCATGCTTACTCAGCGTGCTTGTGATTGTTTCTCAAGCAGATTATTGCTTTATTTCTTTAAATTTGCATTTGTGATTAAAAACACTTTTGTATGCTGCAATTTGAGCTCCTTTCTTTGCCTACTTCTTGCATGGCTGAGCCACATTGAATCCATCAGCTACTCAGAAGTGATTCAGTTGAGCGTTTGGTGTCTCTCAGATACATTATCCCGCCAAAAAGCCTTTTCAGAGGGAAGATGTTGGTGGAGGGAAGCACTTGTTCTTTGATGCTGCACTGAAAGGTGTTTACTTCTCAGTGATGTCAGACTGGTGGTACTTCTTTTCTAAAATGTGACTGTTCTGAGAGTATGAAATACTACTTTGATCATTTTCATCTCTTATATTTTTAAGTAGCTGATTTTATTCTCGTATGAAAGCAATTGGCTCAGATAGCTAATCACGTTGCATAATGATAAAAAGGTCAAAATAAAATGGTGAACTACTGTGATTCAGAGTAAAGACTGGGTTCAGCTTTCAGAGGAGTGCAGCCCATTGTCAGAACATAAACTCATTTTTCTTTTTCGAAAAGAAACTAGACTACCGTTTTTGCCTATCCTTTTCGTTGTAAAGTCATGTTGTCACCCGCAGATGATGTCCTGAGAAAAATACGAAGAGCGAGTCACTGACATCTCTTGTAGGGAAGAATTACACTCAGAATGTAGAGGTCCCTAATTATATTGGAGTAATAGCAAACTTGGCAGTGAGAGGGGAATGTGCTCAACAGGAGCTGCCCATTCTCCAGACAAGGATGGCAACAACATCCACAAACTGTAAAACCATATCTGTCTTACAGCAGTCTTCAAATTGCATTGCTTGAGTAGAGAGTATGGTATTGGATTCATCCAACCTTACCACATCAGGCAGTGAACACAGAAAATTATAGGAAATAATCCTTTGGTGGTGGTTTTAAGATTGTAGTTCTCTATAGTTATCCTTTTGAGCCAAATTTGGAAGGTCTTTTGTTTTGCTGTATCTTCTCTCATCCCTTACTCTGCCATGTACACAGGTGCTGTCTGAGCTGGTGCTCGGTGGAGGTTAAAGCAAGGATTGGGCCAGGGAAGTGGATGCCATTATTAAAAGTTTAAACTTCAGTGTGTGTAATGAGAAACAATTTGGCTGAGCTGGAATTTTCCGGAGCTCCTCAGAGACATGGGACTGGTGCGGCAGCATACACAGTTGGGTTGTTACAAGGACTTGTGGTGGTATTTGAGAAGGCCAATCATTTATTTTTCAGTTCTGCTGTGTGGGATTTATTTTTAGTGTAGCTAATCAAATGAGTATAGAGCAGAATGGCATTGGTGAATCAAACGAACCTTTTCATGAGTAGAAGTAGCTTGATTTATTAAGTGGAATTGTAATCCAACATGAAGCATTTGATTACCCTCACACGCACTAATCCTTTTTTTATGAGATCAATTTGCCCCGAAGATCTGTGCGTGGTATTTTTTTGGCAACCTTTTTCCTTAAGACCTCAAAATGGTATAAATGATGAGCTCCAGCTGTTTCTCATTGTGTGGTTTGGTTTCTGACACACAAGGTACTGGATTTTAAGCTTCTCAGACTTTTCCCCAGTAAGTATTATTTAATAGCTATTGCTGCATGAACATTGATTTTAATTTTACCAAAATAAGTGCATTAAAATCTTTACATGTTATTATTTATTACCAGCTGTTTTGTTAGCACTGGAGATGGTGTTTCTTATTTATTTCTGAGTATGGCATAATTAATTTTGTGTGCTTATCTAGAGACTTTCTTGTCAGTTATTCATAGCCTGACTACTTTGTCTGCAATCTTCCAACCATTTACTGTGTGATGTGAAATATTTCAGGGTGTTCTTGTATTGATATTTAGAATAATGTAACTGTCTTTCGGTATTTACAGCAGTCTGCAGCAGCAGGAAGCAGTTCACCGTTTATCCTCAGTGGCTTTACCCACCTTGGGGAATCGGTTCTACCTCAGATCTGGTCTAGTTCAGATAGTTTCTGTGTGTGTATAAAAATCGCAGCATTGACCAGCAGAATCTCTCACCTCCCTGGTGATATGTTTTGTGACTCTGGGTTTGGATAGGAAAAAATTGTTGTTTTTTTCTGCATATGTGGACAATATGCATAATATTTTACTAAAATCCACAGTGCCTTTCTGCACTGTGAAATGCACGAGGATGTTGAGGAGATGTATGAAGTTTTTGTAGTTTCCTGGGTGTTCCCTATTGCAGCACAATAGTGATAAAGTCCAAACAAACAAAGATGAAATGGTCTGGGACTCAAGTACGGTTTCAGCAGGACTTGGGTGCTGCGTCCATGTGATGGACACATTTGCTCAGCTGTTGCCCAAGCTCCTGCCTCTCTTGTCTTCCTGCTCCACATCCTGTTTTTCAACCCACTAATTTTACTCTCACGAATTTTCTTTTCATCAGTGGGATTAATGGGAAGAGCGTAGTGGCATTATGGTGACTTTTAAGACAATATTATAAAACATTTCCAAAAATAAAGCCTAAATTATGAACAATCAGATTTCCAGAGGTAATTAGAGCAACTGTTCACAGCTATTTAAAGAAGAGAAAAATTGCATGTTACCTTTTTGCCAACTCAAAAATAAATAGCATAAATTGACATTTGTGTGTGATTCATACCTCTCAATTATAGGATCACAGATTCATTAGCGAATAGCTATAAAATCTGAGAAAAGCATACTTTTTGTGTATAAACTGCAAGAAAAATGAGAAAACACCAAACCAAGCCTTTAAGTTAATCAATACTAAGACAGATTACCATAGTCTTGGTAAAAATTTAATAACTGTTGCTGCAAGATGCCTTTAACACGTGAAAAGTTTGGCCCCTGTAATCCCAGGTGTTGCATGGCTTTCCAGTGTTGAGTGAAGCGATGATCAGCTTTTAGCCCTTCTTGAATTCAATAGACATCATTAACATTTGGGGTGCTCTTATAAATGAAACATGCAAGTTGCACAAGTCATACATCTTACATATATGTATAAGTATATACCTAGAGAGTATGGATGTCTACTGTGACTGTTAGTGTGAGTGAGAACATGCTTCCCCACCGTATCAGTGCTGCCAAGGTTGGTTTATGAAGGTCCCTAAATATCCTGCTCAAAATTATCTAGAAATCATTGAGAGTCAGCAAAAGAGTTTGTGCTTCTTGGTTGTTACATGTAAGTGCAGTTTACAGTTGAGCATGCACTAATTATGCAGTTTAATCAGTTTCTGTACAGGTATCAACCACTTATTTCAGAGTTTATAAAAAATTAGATATCAATCTTCAAAGATTTTTTCCAAAGGAGCAAAAAAGAAATACGATAGTTCACAGATTAAGTTTTCGCTGGTTATTTGGTTTGTTTTTTTTCCCCAGTATTTCTATAATATCAAGAAAATGCAGAAATAAAATGAAAAATAAGTCCAGGACTGAATGCAATGTAATTCAGCACCTATCCATGGCAGGTTTCATCCTTTCCCTCCAAACCAGGTATCTCTCTTATTGGGAGAGGGCTTGAGTGTCCTGGTGCTGTGGAAGGAAGGATGGACAGACAGATGTCTGTCTCACTGTGTTTCCAGGACTGTCAGACCTCTACAAAATGATGAAATCTCCAAGGAGTCTCATTTCCCAAGATTCAAACCCAGAGGCATTTGTCCATCACAAGAAATTACCATATTTGGTTGCCGATCAACGTAATGAGGTGGGATACAGCAAAGGGTGTCCCACCACCAGGGCACAGTTCGCAGAAAAAAACATGCTAACAAAGGCATGTCTCAAAAGAAATTTTCTTATTAAAATGGACAGATAGACTTCAAAAGGTTTGAAAATGGCAAATCAAACCTTTTCTGTTTGGGTGCTTCCATTAGAGAGGGGAAAAGGTGTGCTTCACTCTGCTATTTTCCATAATGTACTGGGGCGGGGGGGTGCAAACCAGACACAAAATAACGTGTTGAATTACAGTTGTTTCCCTCTGCTTGGGGATTTCTTAACAAATATAAACTACTGGTGGTTTTCTGCGTGTTTATTTGCTTTTCTGCAGTTAGATGCTGTAGCCAGATTTTGTGGCAGTTTGAGTTGGTTTATCTTGTAGGAGTAGTGAGAATAAATTTGTTGGTACAAGTTTTGATTTGCTTTCACTCAGTTTTCCTAAAACGAAACTTGACGATGGGGTATTTGGAGCTGTTGTAAAAGAAATTCATTCTAGTTCTTCTAATCCATTGTGAAAACCGCTAGGATTTTCCTACCTGCCCTTGCTCATACTTTTGATATGATAAAAGAGAAAAATGATGCCTGAGAAAACTTGTCATCCAAATACCTACCTCAATGGTAGATTCTTTTTTTAAAATACTTAAAAACCTTTAAGTATTCTGTTAGAGGTCTAGAGTACCAGAGAAGGAGACTAATAGTCTGAAATGTCTTTGGAGGAGCCCTCCAAAAAGGTGTCTCTCTCCAAGTCCAAATCATATGGTTGGCTGGCTCCAAACATCAATCCCAATTCATGTGTTGGCCCTTCTATTGGAAAGAAGGGCTCCCACACTCTTATCTCTGTAATAATTATATAAATTATGTCCTAGAAAGTATATCTTTTCTTGAATGCTGTCACTTTCTGGAAGTTGATGGGATTTTAGCAGGGGATGAGCAAGACTTGGGTTCTACCTCTTGTCCTGGGCGAGATCAGTTGGTAGACGTGGCCATGTGAGCTTCCCATGGGATGCTCTCTCATCAAAAGAATGCCTGCCTCTTAATATGCTCACTTGAGGAAATACAATAATCACATAAGTGTGATTTAATATAATATGTAAAGTGAACTTGTATGGTACTAAAACTCCAGTGTATACACTGAGAAATACTTTCAGCTCACATAAACATTACAACTTGGAAGAATTTTCTTTCTGGCATTTCTTTTATAACTGCACTTCAAAGCCTTCTTACTGAGAAGGTTATTCTGGTAAATTTTTTTCTCTGCAAATAAACTATTTTTGAAAAACAGATCCTTCCTAAGGGCAGTCAAGTGTCAAATACAGGGTTATGGATGGTGTCAGCTGTGTGTGGAAGCACATGCTCCATTAATTCATTACAGCTGTGAAAGCTTAGCTGTGCAAACGCCAAGTGCCACTTGTGTACCTGTCACTTCAGAGCTTTTAATGAACATTGATCACGTTCACCCAGACATTTATTTGAATAAAGTGAATGTGAAGTAATTTTTAAAAACAGTGTGAACTTTTTCCTAGTATTCTATAGTATTTAGATTGAACCTGAAAAGACCATTATCCAATAGTTCCCACATCTGACAAATTATTACTCAATGAGGAAAGGATTTGTATATTCACTTTGGTTGTCTTGTGAAGGCTCGTTTAAAGTTTAGAGTATAATTTATCAGTATACTAAATACTTAATATATATTATTAGTTCCAAACCCCCTATACTCTGTAGTTTAAGGTTGTGTTTTAAATAGTCCCTTGTATTATACTTGGGAAAACAAACATCGCTCTGGCACTTCGTGCAGAACTTAGTTATGCAGTTTGGGCAAATAACCTTTCTTTGCTTGTTTGAGTCAATGGTCTGGCCTCTCAGATTTCTTCAGCTGCTTAGGACTGTTCTAGGTGACAGAAAATGTGAAATGTAGAAGTGTTTCCTTGCCATATTTGTACTAAGACTCATGGATCTGTAGAATTTGAGCCCTGAAGCACTGAATGCTCAGAGCAGACAGATGGGGACCCAGTTAATAAACCAGGCAATAGCATCCTCCTCCAAGAGCTGTTTGCTTCTATGTAGGGCACAGTTTGCTGCATGTATCCTATAAAACATACGAAGTGAAACCTCAGTGGTGATGCATAAGATCTTTTGGGAAACCCATAATCAACAAATAATTTTCAGGAATCCCACTGAGAAGAAATAACGTTATGTGGTCTAAAAATGCCACACTAATTTTGAGTCCTGCTTCATTAACTATCTGTTTCTGCATGGGCTTTTTCTTGGAAAGTAGCTAAAATATATATAGATACTGTGGAATGTATCGTGGTAGCTTAAATTCCTTACTGTGCTGTAACTGTACAAAAGAAAAGCCCATATTTTTTTTCTAAACAAATATAGTGTGAGTTTCATAATTGAAAGAAACTACATGTTTGCAGAAGGAGGAGAAATATTTAACATATTGATTTTAATAAAACCTGTCCAAGGTTTAGTCTAAGCCAAGCACTCAAGTCAAATCTGGAACTGAATAAATTGATCTGCAGACTCTGCATTTGTGATGGCTATAGTAAGAAGAAATAAATCCATAGGTCATTACAGCAAGAATAAAGCTAATATTATTAGCTTAGGAATCACTCTTAAATGTTGTTTACATAATGATCTTGTAAGGTGCTGAGCTTTCACAGCTGAATTGTGTGTTTGAAGGTAGAAACCTTATAATATAGGTGGTTTCACTTCTTCAGGGACTGAGAGTGCAATATATTAGACTTCAAGCTTTTTTTCTGATTTTCCTTTTCAAATTAATTTAACAATAACCTGTTGAATTGGAGTTGGCTTGGAATTTGTGGAAGACAGGGAATATCAAAGAACAATCAGATGACAATCCTAATTACATAACCTCATGATGGCAGCATCTAGTGTATTGTTAGTCTGCTAGGATCCGAGTTATCATTACCAGTAATTTGATTAATTTTGTCTTTTTCCTTTGAAGAAATAATTTTAGGCTTTTTTTTTTCTTGAGTTAACCTACTTTCTTGAGAGTAATCTAACAAATGATTTATTAAGTGAAAATTCCTAACAATTTTAGGTGAGAATAAGTATTTCTAAGATTCCTGTAGTTATAAAACTTTACAATTTGCCCACAGGTATTCTTCTCATTTAAATGTCATATAGTGATGGCAGTTTGAAATCTGATAGCCAGCTCATTGGGTTTTTTCCAAGGAGCTCTTTGAAGTTCAGCTCTTCCTTAATTTTGAAATATGCTGCAGTGCATTGTATTTGGGCCATGGGCTTCCATTGCTAATGGAAAAAGCAGAAGAAAGCTGTCCAGAGGCTGGTTGTGCCAGAAGTCACTGGAGTGTGGACCTTCCCAGTGGGGCTGGAGCCACCTTATGTACCTTTGTGGAAATCCAGTTCCTGCTGTAGAAACATGTAGAAATCGTGTCCTGCTTCAAAGCACTTGCATTTGATTTCCGTCTGAGGACTAAATAACAGCGCTTTCCTTTCCTTGTATCACTTTGGTTCATGGTAACACATAGTTTTTGAATGCCTTCAGTGTTGCCTGAATCAGGCCTCTAATGTCCCTTCCAGTAGCCTGCAGGTGATTATCCTTCCAGCTCATCCCTGAGGGTGATCAAACAAATTACTAGCTTTTTAACTATGACATAAAAACACTTTTTTGGTGCTATTATGGTATTCTCTGAAACTGGAAGTGGGCTGGCAGTGAGTGGTGCGGGAGTTGGACCCTACTGGCCCAGGGAGCTTGTGGTCCAGGGTTACATTGAGCAGAGCTGCTCACCACCACCTCATCTCTCCGGTAAATCCCTGGCTCTTAGGGACAGCATTCCTCTCGGAGCAGCTCTGCTGTGCCACGTATTCACTAGAAAGACGATGACTGATGCTGTGGAGCAAAGGTGTGAGCTCCTGGCAGGGATGTGAGGGATTCGGTTCATGTCTTGTATTTGAACTGGGCAAAGCAGGAGCTGTAGCTGTGCTGGCTGAGCCTGTGCTCTTGTTGCAGCCTGGTTTCCTGGCATGAGAATGAGCTGCTCTTCTCGGTGGAGTGGGGCAGGGGGAGTTATTGAAAGATGTTTTTCATGATCCACATAGAATCAATTTTTAAGGGAGAATTTTATCTCTGGGATATTTAGTAGTAAGAAATCCACTTCACGTGTTTTTGCGTAATATAATACAGTGCTAGGGCCAGCACAGGTCCTGGCTTAAGCAATGTCTCTTATTTCTGTCTTTCTAATTAAAATGTAAGTGAACTAAACTGAGAAGGAAGGAATAGGACCTTACATTACTTTTGAAAAGGGAATGGTTAATTATTGAGGGGCAGAGCTCTAGGTTGTCAGTCCATGACTTGGTTTGATGGTGGCAGCTCCTCAGGAGTTGTCGGCTGGAAGCTGAGGACCGACAGCATTGGTGCTGTGCTCTGCAGTCATGCCCTGTGTGGAGCAAAACATGTGGCTGGTGTAGCCAGCAAGGTGTTCAAAGCAGATGGAGGATGATACTTGCTCAAGGATGTGAAATTTCTTACTGTTATTTTCCTTATTTTCTTATATTCCTTATTCCCTTTATTCCTTTCCTCCTGCTCTATGTGAAGTTCTGATTCATGCCCTGATGTCTTTCTGTGCCTCTCACAATAAGTGCAGTATGTCACCCCAAGTGAAGCCATGCCCATGACTTTCCTGCGCTTTTGTTGCTGCGTTTCTCTACAAATGATTGCTACTCCTTCAGTAGACAATTTAGTATCTCTTGTTGTGGTATTTGCAAATTAAAATGAGCTATTCAAACTGTTATTTAACAGGGAATTTCCAAGGCACTGGTTAAAGCAGAATCTTGCCAACTGGACAGCCAGGGGAAGATGGATGGTTTTTTGTCTTCTGCATTGGTGGAGCTGATTAGCGTTTTTGTCATTGCTGAAGACCCCTGGGGCTTAGACAGACGATGGCTCGGTTGTTTTGTATTCTGCTCCTCTGCACTTCCATGCTCCTCCAATGGTTACAGTGAGAGAGAGAGGAGAATACTAAACACCAATAAATGAGTCAGGTCACATATGGAGTGTTCAACACATGGCAGTCTCTTTTACAGTAAGCATTATTATTATATAAAACTATATATTCTGACCAGCTTTCCAAATTTCCCAATAAGGTTGGGAGGCAAAGATCAGTCATTGATAAAGATAGCCTATGGCGGTGTGTAGATGAGACTGTCAAGTCAAGTGAGAAGGCAAATAAAGAACATAAAAATATTAAAATATTTTGACTCTTAGAAGTTTCTACTTATAATCTTTGATTTCTGTGGCCTGAGGCTCCTAGTTCATCTGCAGCCTGGAGAGGTCTCAGACCTTGCGTGTACTTTTTAATGCCATGTATTGCTTTGCGGAGAACAGGTGGATAGGATGGGGGAACATTCCTTCTGCGCCAGGCACCAAAGGGGAAAAGTTTTATAAGAAGAAAGAACCTCTAGCAGCAAGTAAAATAAATTATTAAGTATGCAATAAAACTAACTCAAATATTTAATGATACTTGATTCGTGAGGATTGTATTCACATTTAGTTTCTAAAATTTTGACCAGCTGTTGAGATCTGAGATTTGCAGGAGGCAGTTCTCCTCACCTGCCGCTGGACAGCATGTACAGAAAGTGCTTTAAAAAAGAGAAACTCCCAGGTTTTCTCTGTGTGAATTTTGGGAGTCTCAAGGAGAGCTAGGGAGCAAATTGCCAAAATGAAGTGTGTGGCATGTGTGTAATATAGTACATGTTCCATTTCTTATCTGACTAATAGTGGGGCTGAGAGAGAGTCCTGTAATGCAAATAACACTGACGATGTGGCAAATGAAGTGTAGTGTGTCTTCCCAGAAATACGGGTTTCACAGAGTGAGTCATACTGAGCCTTTTTCTAGCGAACTGTAGTGTCTGTCTCTTAATTTCCAGCCCCCAGTCACAGTGATTCAGTGCAGCTTGTGGAAGAGTTGGAAGCAAAATGAAACAGACGCACCAGTCAGAAGTTACCATGTAGGACCCCGATTTTGGGGTCTCGGCTCCTTCCTGCGAGAGTGCATGGCTTTACCCTGAAACTGTCACCCCTGTCCCTTGAGAGCACATCTAATTTTGATTTGGGTGAATGCAAAATGCCCTTTGGTCCAGGCACTCATTTGAGACCTGATGTTGGGCTCAACTCATGTACAAGTGTCTGCAGAGGGAAGAAAGATGGTTGCTTGGAAATAGATCTTGCTCTCTTTTTATACCACCTGGGGAATAACCTAACTGTTGAGCAATTGAGAGCTTGTGTAGAGAGGCACAGATCTTGAAACAACTGAAGGTCTTTCTCCTATATATATATATATTTTTTTTTTTTTAAGCTTTACATTTGGTAAAGGGAAAACAACTCCTATCTGGAGCACTCAAAATACCATTCGTACCTTATTTTGTCTTTTTTCAAGTAGAAAATATTGCAGACATTCTACCAGATATGAAGTTGGAGATTTATTAAATAAGACTAAATGAAATTGTCAGGTCATAGTTATGGTCACAGAGCATTAGCTTTAGTGCCCACATGGGCCCCATGGAGTTGATGGTGGATTCCAAGATGTGATTCATGCAGAAGTTACACTGCAGCTTTATAAAGTAGATCTTTCAATCAGTTTAACAGCACATCTTGAGGTAATTCAGAATATGCTTTTCAGGTTAGATTACAGTGATTTTATTCTCTGTATAGTACTAGGAAGACAAGTTTGGAGTAGTGCCATGAATCTTTCATGTTCCAATTTTATCTCTGCTACAAACAAACAAAGAATATCATAACTCTCAGGTGCTCTTGTGTAGCTTCTGGGATGGTGTTTTGGGTGGCTGGACAGAGGATAGGGAGGTCATAGATGTGCTGCCTTCCCAGCCCCAGTGAAGTACAGTGGTCTCAGTGCCATGGAATATCTCATCATCCCATCTGGTCCACCTGTGAGATCTCTCCTGTTCCCAGGGGATGACCCAAGAGGAAAGGTGGGGCCTCTGACAACATCAACCTGTGGATTTATTTATGTATTTTTGCTTCCTTCCGAGTTCTTCACCAGCCAATTTTCGATGCTGGTCACTTTTGTAATGTAGGTTCACATTGTAACAGCCAATAAATAGGTTTGAGCATGAAACAATACATATATCAGTCTGAAAAAGCTGCAAAGCAATTTGAGGTCATTCTGGGTCAAAGGCATTGCCTGTTTTGATTTTTAAAGCACCTGTCCATCATTACCTTGAAATTTGCCAGTTTGCTGAAGGTTGGTGATAACGTGTTTGTGTGAAACAGCCAGGCTGTTTGCAAAGTGTATATAGTCACAGGAGTCCATAGCAGCAGTTTAACAGATGCACAGAGTTTTGTATGCTTTCTCAGGTACCTGGATGTTTAGGGCTGCGTCTCTGAAGTTTAAAACACAAACATGCAGGGTTTGTTTGCTGCTTGGTTTTTATTTTTTTAAATCCCAAAGGGATTCTAAGTTAAACCTCAGCTAAGCTGAAAGGAGAATTAAAAGTGCAGGCACCACCTGAAATACAGGTTTTATTTAAACATTTCTTCCAGTGAGTTATTGAAGCAATTTATTTGCCTAAGCTATAAAATAGTTTTTAGTGGAAATGTGAATAACAAATGGCCAATCCCTGCTGGTGTACAATACAAAGAATACATTATTTTGGGGACCTCTCCGCTCACTGTAGTTGATTTATGGGCTCTTTTCTAGCTAC
This sequence comes from Pampusana beccarii, assembly GCA_013399365.1. Classification (NCBI taxonomy): domain Eukaryota; kingdom Metazoa; phylum Chordata; class Aves; order Columbiformes; family Columbidae; genus Pampusana; species Pampusana beccarii. Next base: position 1,000,415 of record VWYH01001673.1, on the reverse strand, counting down.
CGGCAGCCCATCCTGAAGGCAGGAGGAAATGTGCCAGAAATGGTATAATTTGTAATGGGAGCCTGCGTTTTCTGTTGGTCTCTGTGTTCCCCTGCTCTTCCCAACCATCCGTCCTCCTCTCTGCTCCCCTGAGATTTGTGAAGCAACATGGACAAATGGTTGGGAATTTGGGGAGATAAAATTCAAAGCTGAATTATTATTTTACAAGTTCTTTGTGTAATGCAGAGGGTTTAAGTGGTACTTCTTGTACTTAAAAATGAAACAATGCATCAAGAAGTTTGCTTCAAGTGAAATAACGTATAAAAATAAAATAACTTTCTCCTGCCCAGTAGTCAAAAAAAAAAGTGAACAAACCAATTGTAACATTTTCTAAATGAAGTTTGTAGCATCTTTTCTAAGAATGGGCATTTAAGAACAAATGTTTTTTCACTGACAGCAAAAAAATTGCTTCTATAACATACCCAGTGGTGAAATGACTGCTTGAAAGATATAACGCTGGCAGAATTTTTCTCTTTAATTGGAGAATGTCTTTGGGCTGTAAAAACTGTTGTGTGGTTAACTAATTTTCTTTAAACTGGAGAGAAAAGCAAAGCAGAGAATGCATTTTCCCTGGTGAGATGATATTTCTGGTTGTTTATAAGCTCCTGCATTGTCACTTTTGAAAAGCAAAACAGGAGGAATATATGCAAGAGAACATAGATCATCTGGATGTGTAAACTGAATTTTATACATACCCTAAAAATAGTTATAAACCAATGCAGAAAGTGGCATGTTTACTAGAACTGAATGAACTATTCCAGAAAAAACACCTCGTCCTTTAGTTCTTTCTCTGCCTTGTCTTCACGCCGTCCCTGGAGTATTTACCCTCCGTGCGGCGGCTGCATGAGGCGAGGTTCTCATGGTGGATAAATGTGAGGGAGGGTTTTTAATTTCCCCTGGTGCCAGCCAGGATTAGAATTGGAAATGAGTGAACAATATGAGAAAAACTCTTGCAGTGTTTATCCTAGGTAAAACTATTCTCCATCCTTTTGCCAGAACCCAGTAAATAGCTGTCCCAGTACGTTATCCCCATACTTACCCTGTTCATCCTCATTCTCTTTGAGTGGATAGTGTCTGACATTGAACTTGTGTCCAAGAATGTGGACCTGCTTAACTAATTCCCATTCTTTTTTTATTCTTGGATGCAGTGTCTGTACAGGTAACATCACTGCAGGTCATGCTCCCTGAGCTCAATTTGGTACTGAAAAGCAGAGCACTCCCATCCCTCTGGTTTCTTGACATGCTTTTGAAGTCTCTTTTATCACTTTAGGCATAAGATCTGAGCATTTCAAAGTCATTAAAAGATATGACATGACCACAGCAATCTCCTTGATGTTTTTCTTAAGATGCCAGTCTTGGACAGTGGAAAAAGAAATTTAAGTTATGGTGGTCTTGCTTGGGACTTAGCACCTCTATCATGTCTTTCCAATAAGTGTTCTGGAGGTGAAGGCTGGAGCTACATGTACCAAACCAACACATGCAGTGCAGAATTTGTGAGATTAGTGCTGGTCACAGCAAAATAAAGTACCATCTGTACATTGTACTGCTACCTCTCTGAAAACTTAGCCATGTTGCTCTGAATTCTGCTTATAGGATAGCAAGAAATTCACTTGGAGAAGATTTAATTTCAGTAATGACCGCTGAATAATTTATTCACCTAATTTACAAATATTTTTATGGAAAACACTTGAGGTTTTAATTATGCACTCAGTAAACACTTTGTGCATATCAGTGATTAGAGGTTTAATGGAAATTCATGTATTTCTGAATGTTTTGTACATGTTTGGAAGCTATTTCTACTCTTTAGGCACCTGCAGAGCCTTGCTCTGCATGGGGAGCCTGGAGTTGGATACTTCATCTCATGCAAACATTTCCTTTCCCCCCATCTCTACCTTTCAGAATGTCATAATCTTAGGAGAGGTGTTTTGACTATGCTTTGATTCTTAAAATGCATTTCCATGCCATATTATGCCGCATTATATTTTTGTATTTAAAATACTGTTGGCGTGCTGTAGATTTGTGTGTGGCATAGTCTTAGGAGTGGCATTTTAAAGATATTTTGATTCTTAAAACGCACTTCCATGTGATAACAGGTAGATCATTAAATGCAGCCTAACTATAGATTGATGGGGCTGGTACAGTCTCACCCCTATTTAGTAATGAGAAAAAAAGCATTTGTAGGTCTTAGAAGCAATGCAGATGATCCTGCCTGTGATGGTCTGTTCTCTGATTTTCCAACTGTTTTCAATCCTTCCAAAGAAATCAAAGCGAAGTTTGTGGAGTAAGTCCCCCATCTTCAGGATACTACTTCAAAATTATCTTTGCTATTTGTTCTGTCATTTACAATACACCATGGTAGGCAAAGACATTATTTAAATGCATGGTAATCTCTACAGTTCAATGTAGGAAAACAAAATCCATTTGTTTGAACACATCTTAGAAACAAAATCAAAATATAATGACACAGACATAGCATCCCAGGCAAAATTGGACTCCTTAAAAATCTATAGAATGAGTTTCTTTACCCAAGTAGTAAAAAACTTTGTCTGACAAAATGTCTCTGTTTTTCATTGCCCCTTTGTTAGGTGCACTTCATTTTCCAGCCAAGAAGTCAATGCCATGCTCTGTGACAAGTCAGCAGCCTCTCTGACCTTACTTTATGTATCTGTCAGGAGTTGCCACAGACTGCTCTTTTTGTTGTTCTTTAGGAAGATGGTACAATTCCTGGCTGAGGTGAAGTAGACAATATTTTTTTCAGCCAAGTACCAACAGTGATTATTCTAAGAATTCAAAAGCATGGTAACCATGGATTTCCTCAGTCTAATAAACCATTCAAGACTGGCACAGGGCTAAACACAACCCGTAAAGAGCATATAGTGTAGTTACAGAAAGTAGAGTGCTCTTTGCAAAACTCCTTTTTCTTAAGCACTGCGTATCATAGTGTTCCTCTAAGTAATTTAAAAAAAAAGGCATTTTAGTGAGTATTTGCCCATCAGCTACAAGCCATTCATAGCTCTAGAAATTCCTTATGTTTATAAGGAATTGTTATTTCATGTTGCCAGACACAAATGTTGAGTTGATACTGGTTTTCAAGCCATGGCTACTGTTCCAGTCCCTGGCTGTCGTGCAATGGCCCCACAAGTGAACTCGAGGGCAGCTCCTGCCTCAGATCCCAGGCACAGAGCCCTGGCTCCCAGGACAAGGGCAGCTCTGCACCCGCTGTCCTGTTAACTTTATTAAAATTTTCTGCTTTCATTCCTTGTTTCTTTCCATAGTGTCCACTTTCTTCATTTTTTTGCATTCCGCTCAAGAGAAATGTTGGTTTTGAGATGAGTCATCCCCATGTTATGTTGCATTGATTCTAGATTTTCAATTAGATATATAATAAAGTACCTGTAGTTTGTCCCAGTTTCTTGCTCTTTTATATGTTGAAGGTGAGAAAATAAACAATTAAGAAAAATAATACATAGTATTGAGACAGGATTTAATTTATTAAGAAAACAGTTCAGGGTAACAAATGTGTATAAATTGGAAATTTTTATTAAATAATAATATTTATAGCAACAATGAAGAAAAATATGGGGCTAAGGGAATTAAAGTGACCTTGAATCCAGGTACATTATTACTGTACAGATACTGTTTGACTTTTATTTTTATTAATGTAGATAATGGCTTACATGGGCCTTATGGCTGCATTACTAGTGCTCTAAAATTTAATTAGATTTTTAGAGCAGCTGTTAATGTCTTTTCTAGGATTATATAATTCAGTGGCAATGCCAGAAAACTTCATCCATTTCATTAGACTCTGAAAAGAAACTGAAAAGAGGTATTTTGTCTACAATACTATCTTGAATTCCTTAGCCTTTCTCATAAAACATATGCAATCACAACTGCTTGTTATCCTCACAATGCAGTTTAAAGATAACACGCTAAACCATGGACAGAAATGCTTTCTTGGAAATATATTTAAAAGCTTTTTAGGATTAGGATTATTGTTTCTCTTTTCGTTAGACAGGCTTTGGGCCAAGGACTCGGAGCCAGTTATAGTTGCTTTAAAGAAGCCTCTTTCTAAGATCAATACAAGGACTATGTCCCCACCTCTTCTCACCAGCTTGATGGTCATCTGCTGTACACCTGGTGTGTGTGCATGTCAGTGCAGAAATGTAGATGATAGTGGTTTATTTTCATTAGAAAGAAAAGAAGTAGTGATTATTTTTTTTTTTTATTGTCAGAAATATAGATAAATAGAAATGCATCATGGTCTGTATTTTTTTTTAAATTGATTCCAGGAGAAGGTCCTGAAGAAGCAGCTGTGCTAGTACTGGAAAAAAAGTATTAAAGTTGATCCAGTTACAAGCAATGAAACAAATCTCAGTGAAAAAGTTTATAGATAATATCTCAGATTTATTTAGTTCAGATTAAGCAGGGTCAAACAACAGATCTAGAGCTAGTGCCAGGGATGTTTGCTCTTTATCTGTATGAGAGGCTAAGCAGAATAAGCTGTGGACAGAAATTTGGTATACCAGTGCTTTTTTTTTTTCCCCAAGATATCTGTGTAAAATATGCTTTTTTTTTTAATGGCAGGTTATGGACTTGCATGTATAGTTTGCGCTGTCCAAAGGGCCAATGAAGTGCGTGCTTTCACAGGATCATAGAATGTTAGGGATTGGAAGGGACTTTGGTGGTGGTCAGCCTGGAATTGATTTATGTCCTTGTGTACTATCACTGGAATTGAAAGCAGTTCTTCCTTCACCTGTGTTTCCTGTTCTGAGATAATAGCATAGTTTTATGCATGGAAAAGCTATAGGAAATAATTGTAAGTGTATGAGGTGTTTTGTTCTAAGCTTGGTCCTCATCTGCATGTGCGTAGCTGCATCTGTTTTCAGTAATTTGCTTTAAATTTGTGTTTCCTGTCATCCAGAACTGAGCAGGTAACCTTTGCTGACTTGTTACTTCAATCAGTTTTTGAATTATCCATGAATAAACTTCTGAAGTCTTCCTTAAATAAATATGGAATAGCTTTGGCCTGTAAATTATCCTTGTTTAGTTAGAAAGTTAGAGCTGGATGGTTAGTTTTCACTGGATGTGTGGTTCTATCCAAATAACTTCTTTTTAAATCTTCTTTGATTAGATAAGCGCAGCTTTCAGAACAAAGTTTCTTGCTAGAAGCGTTTGGAGGATATGAGACAAGGAAAGATACAGAATAACTTGAAAGCATGTTTAGGGCAAGAGTGGGGATGCTGGAAAAAACAAAATCTGATAAACTGATGAGTAGGAAGGAGGTACTTGAGCCAGGGTGAGCTTCAGTCATAAGGTAAGATACATGGTTTCTCGCCATGTGCTGTGTCTTAGGAGAAGATTCGGAAAGGTTTGGTGCTGTTACCTCTTCTCATATGCCTGCTGATGAAGAACACAAAAAAAGTGGGATTTTTCTGGCTTGGTAAATTTTGAGCTTTGTTCTTTGTCATGTCATGGTGATGACTGAGAGTGTGTATTAATGTTGCAAAGTAGAAATGTTAACGGATGAAAGGATCAGCTGTGTTAGTTAAAGAAATTATAATGATGAATGACAGTGACCTAATTTACAAAACAATCCTCTAATATAAAATAATTCAGTAATTTGTGATTATATGATTAACTCACCAAGAACAAAATCAATCATGTCACAATCATCAAACAGTATAAGGAATGGCTGCAAATTTTGTGGTAGTGCCTGGAGTGCTGTGCAACACTTTGATCCCTCCGCTGAGCCCTGGTTGAGAATCCAGGGTTGAAAACTAAGATGCAAATTCAGAGGGCAAGAGTTCAGTTATTTAACATCAGCATTAACTAGCAAATGGGTTAGGAAAGCGTGTCTAGTGTGTAAGAAATTATTTCAGAGCTTTGAATGAGAAAGATTACAGGCACGTTTGAAGGGTTTCCATATGGTGAGGTGCCGATGGAGGGAGGCTGATGCTTGAGAGGAGACGGAGATGTGAGAACCCCTAGAGCAGCTGAGGCACAAGCGTGCTGCTGCCTTTCTGTGTCATAGACTTTGAAAAATGAAAATAAATAAGGAAAATTATATGTTTAACTGGTGGAAACTTTCTTCTAACAGAAATACCACTTCTAAAGACCTAACAAAACCTGTAGCGCTTTCCTTTGGTCAAAATCTGTTATTGCTGTAATCCTGTAAACCATTTAGAAATAGAAAGGCTGATAGTTTCAGCTACATTTTATAGATGTTGAAGAACAGTTATTATAGATAGTGAAGAACGGCTAAGTATGAGCTGCATTGCATCTGTTGGCAGTTGCAGAGACAAGAGCAAAACTCCTTGATGGCATGGAAATAAGAGACCATGGTATGATTAAGGATCTGCAGCAGACTATTCAGCAGGCGGGTTAACATCCTCTCTGCTGGAGGAACATCTTGCATTTCATCGTGCAGAGTGGCTGGAGCTGGACTGGCAGTTCAGGAAATGACCTGAGAACTATTTATTAGCCAGGAAAAATCAGCATCCAGTGCCAACCATTATTCATTCAGAATTATTGATTTAACTTAAGGCCACAGCAACTTGTTTCGTGAGCAGTTCTGGCACTATTCCATGTGAAGATTGACTTTGCCAAGGAATTTGTTATTAAAAAAACTTGCATCAGCCAGGTGAAATATCCAAAGTGCTGTGGGAGATAAGAAACAGAAGTTCCAGGTTTATTGTGAGTGCATGCAGCAGTACGGGAGCTGCCATTACTCACTTGGGGATCGACAGATTCAGCAAGTTATAATTAAACCACATCTTCAATGCTTGTAAAATTGCAAGTCTGTCTGATACCTCTGTCTTCAGCTACTTAAAAGCTTTATTTTACATGTACCATCCCCATTTCAATCTGAAAAGGTTCAGTGTAAATGGATTAAGGTCTTTACATTGCTGCAGGGTAAGATCCATCCGCAGGAGTGATCCACCACTTCTGGAAAACTTCACTTGCCTCAGAGGGACTCTCGGACATTTCAAATGTAAATAAAAATCATTTTTAAATCAAAGAAATCTACCCTGTATTTAGTAGAATTTCTAAAAACATGGTTAATCCTAAAAAGCTTTTCTATTTGATATTTAATAGAGCTGAGTTAATAATTCATAATTTAATGTATCTGATTAATTTTGCCTCTTTTTCTCAGAATGTCTTCAAAGTGCATAACAATTATCTCAAATGTACTTACTCAAAATGACTCGGTGGCCTTTCTTTCTAGATCACTTATTCCTGATTCAATTTTTCATTACAGCGGACAGTTTCTATTTGGTTATCAGTCATTATTTCTCTTTGCTAGTAGAGCAATCACAAATCCAGAGGTGGGGGGGAACACACACCTGTGGCAAGAATGCATGCTGAAAATGCATTTAAAATTCCTTTCTGCAAAGTATAGTTATAAAATACGTTTTCAGTGACCTGAAAATGCCTAGATATAGATTGCATGTAATGTATAGACAATAAACTCAGGAGGAAAGATACTGGAGGTGAATTGATTTTTAATACTTCAAAGAATATTCATAGCAAATCTTAAATATCTCTTCCTTCAAGATGTATATAACAGAATCAACAGCAAAAATGTTGTTCATACCTGCCCAGAGATCTCCGTGCATGGAAGAAAATGAAGAAAAAAGTACTGGACACTGTCATTGTCCCACTGACACTGGCTGTCCTGAGCACACAGGGACCTGGGGTGAGGTACCTATTCTCACTAAGCAAAAACCCCTCACCAGAGTGAGAGCAGGTCCTGGCCCATCTGTTCCACATCACCTCCTCAATAGCCCCGGGGAGGGTGTGGAGGTGGACTCAGCTCCTGCAGTGGTTCACAGTCCCTCACCTGCTTTTGAGTCCAGAACTTTGCGTGGACTTTGGCAGGAGTGCTCCCCTCTGCTCAGGTTTGAAGCAAAATCTGCCTTCAGCAGATGCAATAATAAGCAACAGCCTTGCTCAGGAGGGATGCCCAGTTATTCAATCTCCCAAAAATGGTTCTATTGTTTCCTGTGTTAGGGCCCACAGCTGTTTAAATTTGTGGGAGATTGTGCACTAGGAATCAGCCCCTCATGGTAAGACAGACATTGAGGGTACTAGAGAGAGTGCAGAGGAGGGTGATGAAGCTGGTGAGGGGCCTGGAGCACAAGTGTGATGAGGAGCGGCTGAGGGAGCTGGGGCTGTTCAGCCTGGAGAACAGGAGGAGGAGGGGAGACCTTATGGTTGTCTGAAAGGAGGTTGTAGCATGAAGGGTGTTGGTCTCATAAGTAGCAAGTGATAGGACATGAGGAAATGGCCTTGAGTGGTGCCAGGGGAGGTTTAGATTGGATATTAGGAAAAAATTCCGCACGGAAGTGGTTGTTAGGCGTTGGAACAGGCTGCCCGGGGAAGTTGTGGAGTCACTAAAAGGTGTTGAGACAACGTTCTTAGGGACATGGTTTAGTGCTAGAGTTATATTAGGTTATGTTTGGACTCAATGATCCTGAGGGTCTTTTCAAACCAAAATGATTCTATGATTTAAATCCTAACACTTCTCAACCTGACATGGTTTACATCACATTGTGACTTGTTCTATTGTTGTTCTTATTTCCATTGCTTGCAATAATTTCTTCCTTAAATTTATTTTTACACTTTTTTAACCTTTCCATAGTATTTTTATTCCAAGGCCAACTGTGTACCCTAGCCTTCTGCATCCTCTGTCATTCACTCTTTCTCCCCAGTGTCCTTCCTGCCAAGTGTAGGGACAGTACTCTGCCACCGTTCAAGCCCTGAAGATGATTTCAGATGTGATTAGCCTGTAGAACTCACTGTATGCGGCTCTGACCCATCAGTCCTCTATGTTTTTTCAGGGAAAATTTGTAGTGTTAAACTGCACTTATTCTGGAACCTGAGCCAAATTCAAGGACTGTTCAAAAACATGTCTTGCTCAGTCTTTCGTGAGCTCTAACTGGACTGGAAACCTGCAAGGAATTGGGTTACCAAGAACATTAATTTCTGCAGGGGAGTTCAGCCTTCCCCCTGATTGTGGTGGGGATGAGGGGCAGCACAAATGGCAGCGAGGCTGGAAGGGACTCACCACCAGAGCAGAGTGAGCTGTTGTGTTGTCTTTGTGCAGGGTCAGAGGCAAATGAGTTATTTTAAAGTGCATGATAAGCTGCCTTGTCCAGGAGCTGTACACTTCAGAGTAGGGTCCCTGAACACCTTTCCTTACTGCCTTGGAAACAAGGTACCTCCAGCTGAGGAGGACCCAGCATTCTTTAAAGAAAAACAAGTGATGAAATAATGTTGTCCTGGGAATTGATGGAGCTTTTTTATCCAAGTGGTGATCTAACCATACAAATTGTATAAAAATAATTAACCTATGCTAACAGATGCACTGAAGTCTGCAATGCCTTCATATCGAGAATTTGATTTACGTAATATGTTGCTAAGTGCATATGTTTATTAATATAAAGTTCAGGAGAAGGACAGTGGAATTACACAAGGACTGAGCTGGCCAAGAATCTTAACAGCACATGCATCTTATTATAGGAAGTTGGTTTTTTTTTTCCTTTTATTTCAGTATACTATTTATTTTACAATTAAAAAAAAAAAAAAACCCTTAATAGCCAAATAAATGGCCTTAATGTGGTGGTTTCATTAAAACTAGGAATTATATTTGGCTGTTATCTTTCCTCCCCTCTTATTAGCAGTCTGTATTGGTCATTTGTGGTGGCCATGTTAGCACACCAATGCAGTTTGTTAATGAATTTTCCACAGATTAGTTTTCTCCACTAAAACAGCATCAATAAACACAATTATTTTATGTGGACTAGGAATAAAAGAAAGCATAATAACTTACTTGACTTTATTTTGTAGAATTAGAAGTACTTCTCTTTTGGACTTTTTTCATTATAGGCTCTACTAAATGATTGGAAATAAAGTAATGGGGCCTAGCATGGATGCCTAGATACAACTAATAATGCCTTGGTTTAGGCTATTGACTTACCCTAATGTATTTCCAGATGTCACTGAATTTTATTGCATTAGATATATTGATAGCTTCAGGTGGCTTTTTTTCTGGTTATTCATAGTCACATTTAAATAACCTTTTTCTAAAAGAAGCCTTTTGTTCCAGCTGAAGCAACTAAAAGGTATCAGCATCAGTTCTGATAAATGGATACCCCATGGTTAAGAAAATTACATAGGCTTAATACCTAAGGCAAGTGAGATGCAATCTCAGCAAAAGAAACTACAAGGAGCAGGATTACCGTTCAAGGAAAAAGGGGTATTAACGCTTTCCTTGTAACTCTAATCAGAAGGAATCATCTTCAGCATCTCTATATACTTAAGGAGATTTTAAAACCCATGTTAGATAACTGTCAGTGTAGATTTTAGGAACATGTTTGTTAAAATAAATTACTATAAGTCAAAACTTGTTAGTCCACGCAGTTTTAACAGGAAGTTTGGATAGTGAAAGTATTCAAATTTACCTGGTTTTGGATATTAATTTCAAGTGTGATTTCCCTACACAACTCCTTCCCCACGGCACCCTAATACTGCATTTGCCACATCATCAAGGCTACTCCATTGTTTTCATGTACAAAACAAGAAATAATTTGTGACATTTTTGCCACTGCATTTACCTGACCTTCCAAAGGTGGTGTGATGCGGTGCCCGCGGTTGCTCCATACATGGATGTGTGTGTGGTAGGTCTGCTGGGCTGGGTCTAGGGAATTTGTAGAAGAGATAAAACATTTGAATAGCGTGCCAGGTGAGTACTTATGTGCCCTTTTTATGTGATTTGGGTCTGGTAACATGTATTTGGTCTCATAAATATACACTGTCACTCACCACTATGCTGTGTTTGGAGTTGTGGAGGTGTTACCATGTGGACCCTGGGCACTGTCCCCACAGCCCTGGCCACCACTGCCCACATTTTTGGGGGGTGTCTTCACACAGGGGAGACCAGAGCATGTTGTATTTTGGGGGTTGCAGAGCTCAGCTGCGTAGTGGGTGTACATTGTGTCTGACGAGTCCCGGACTCAGTGCTGTTTGCTTTGGTGTTTCAGCTGTTAGCAAAACTGAGTTTATTATAGCATAGTATCTTGGGTTGTTGGTGGTTTGGGTTGTTTCAGGTTTTTATTTGTTTGTTTTGATGTGCTTTTGTTGTTTATTCTTTTGTTTCGTTGTTTATTTTTTTAAGAAAGAAATGTTAAATAAAGCAATATTTTTTCAATAATATATAGGAAATGTCAGGAATCTTTGTCAGTGATGGCACCTCTTTGTAAAGACATTGTTTCCTTATGTATCTATTGTTTGCGTGGAGAGTAGTCATGGACTATACAAATGGAATCCACACCAGCTTTTGATAGGCTGGTATGAGGATACATTGATCATTATGGTAAATATTTTAGTGTCTGAACACTTGGCTTTAAAAACTCAGTCTTAAACCTTATGAAGGACTTCTAAAGACAATATGCTGAAAGAAATCCTAGCAGCCTACATAGCTCCCATCTGCTCTTGAACAGAGGCACCCTCTGCATCAGACATTAATAACAATGAAAGATGTTTAAATGTGGGTGATAAGTGAGTATATTTTGGTCCAATTTAGGCTGAAGCTACTAGTATAATTGTCACTGAGTATGAATTTGTTTATTTGGAACTGCTAAAAATTTTGGCTTGCAAAAATTAAAATTTACTTTGCCTTTTTTTTTTTTTTTTCTCCTGGTTTTGCATCTAAGGAAATTTGTAATACCTTCCCATTCCTCATTTCTGGTAGAACCAGGATAAGTGGGATAGAGGGATTTAAAGTAAATAGTATAGGTTTAAGAGACTAAAATAATCCTACTGTAAATTTCCTAATGCTCTTTATCATCTGAATGTTTGAATGCCCTTTTTGAAGTGTCTGGGTTATTGTTCCAAAGTTTTATCATTTGGAAGTGACTCAGTCCATCAGCTCAGGTATTATTATAGGCAAGGTCAAAAGCATCAAGTGTGCAGGTAGTTTGTAATTGGCTGTCTGCAGAAAACAGCAGGGAATTCAATCTATTACATGCACTTTGATGCACTAAACCGGCACTCCATGAAGCCAGTGGAGCATAGAAAAGGTTTGCTAATCTCTCTCAGGTAATTATTGCAGGTGTGCCATGCTTGTATCAAAGGGGGCATTCATCACTTGATGAGCTTAAATGTTCCTAGTGTTTTCTTTTGTTTTTTGCTATTAGTAAAGCACTTTTTGACATTCAGAGACTTTATGTGAAATTAGGTAAAGTATATTTGAGGCAAATCTCAAAACGTTATTCTGATAATCAGTGATGTTCTTGGGAACTAAGGGTAATTCTAGAGAGCAAAACTAACCTGAAATCTGTCACTCATGTTCAGATGAATTATTAGTGTGTCTGTGGAAGCAGGGAAATAAAGACATGGACATTTGGAAGCTAGAGTTTGAAGATGGTTGAAATTAATGTTTGAAACAAGAACTCCATTTCACTATGTTAATAGAAAACTATTACTTTGCAGAACCTTAAATGGAAGAGAATTCTGATTTTGGAGTGTAAGGAAATGAGGAAAGCCAAGGCACAATGTTACAGTAACTAGTTGGTAACTATTGATTTTTTACTTGTTTGAAAAAGAACATGCTTACTGTTTTCTTCTGCTCTTGGCCTTCAATATGAGTATGGGTCTTAGGTCTTTTCACCTCTATGGCCTCTGGGTTATTCATGTAGAACACACCCGTTCTGCCCCTCTAACCCCTAACTGTTACCAGCCATTGACAGTAATGAGAACTAAAGTGACAGTGGCTTTTTTTGTGTCACTTCATCCAGGCATGATCTTTAAGTGCTCAATTACTAAGACAATACTAACTGTATTTGGTACATCACGAAATATTCAGTTCTTGTTTCTAATCTCATTGCATGACTTCAGATGAGTAGTTTACAATCTATTATTTTGAAGCATTGGTGACATATTTTTAATAGCTTTTACTTATATGATAATGTGAGGCTGTATATCTGTTTTCTGTTAGGCAGTTTAGCATTGGTAAATTTTGTATTTAAGTTTATGAAAAAGACTTGTTTGTTATACTGACAATGTTTTTTCCCTATTCCTTAGATCACATTATTAATAATTATGATTAATCGTAAATAATTATTACTAAATAATAAAAGTATTTCTGTTTTGTTTCCTCCTTAAGAATTACAGCTGGTCAGGAGGTAGACTTTCTTTCCATTTTGTGTTGACACTTTGCCTAGGACACCTAGTTAACAGCTGGAGTCTGTAAATACTGTGCAAATAGAAGCAATAATTGAGCTATTTCAAATGTGCATGAAAATGTAAAGCTTCATTTCCCACCATTGGTTACTGAGTTAAGATTAAGATGGGTACCCATCTATGGATTTTGCTCATCACCAATGTGGAGCATCACGCTTTATTGGTGCTGGTCCAATGACCATATTGTTTCAGAACAAAGACAAACCAAACTACTTATCCTTAAGTGTTCCTTCTTTTATCCCTAGCTCTGATGTACTGAACACATCTTAGGAAAAAATTAGACTATGTAACATCGGTTATAATGTTACCTGAACAGCTAGCTGGGCCTGCAGGTGACTTGATAAGCCTCAAGTTGCACCAGGGGAAATTTCCATGTAAAATTTCTTCACAGAAAGGCTTGTTGGACAAGCTGCCCTGGGAAGTGGTTGAGTCACCATCTCTTAAGGGGTTTAAAAGACACATAGATGAGGTTCTTAGGGACATGGTTTAGTGGTGGACTTGGCAGTGGTGGGTTAATGGTTGGCCTGGATGATCTTAAAGGTCTTTCCTGATCAAAACTATTCTATGATTCTATGTTCAATGGCCTTCAATACTCTAATGTGATCTTAATCAGCTCTTATTAAAGTTTTACTCTGCTTGTGAATTTCAAAATTTGCACTGACCTTAACGGTGGGAAGAAACTCATGAAAGACTCAGTGGCTTCACCATAGCTCTGCTGTCCTGTGTGGGGTGTTGCGGCTGGCTCATGCACCTTCCTGGTCGTATAGATCTGGAGGTGAAATAAACCTCCTTCATGTCTTTGTTTCTCATCAAGGGGATGATAACCTATCAAAGCTACATCCAATGTTAATAGTAGGAAACCAGATAACCGTAATTAACAGTTATGAAAAACTGCCATGAAGAAGTCAGTGTTGCTTTGAATTTAGTTTGAAGTCTCCTACTTTACTAGTAGGAGAGATCCAGAGAAATCTGATATGCAGAACTGATTGGCCCTGGCAAAAGGTTCCTGCGATTATTCTCAGTATTTTGTCTCCGGTCTTATTTAATAGTACTTTCTCATAACTATCATACCATAGCCATACACATTTCCCCTTTCAAACCTAATTAGGGATGTTATGCCCAGCACTAATTCAGGGCTGTGTAGCTGCCCAGGGTCAGACTAGAGCATTGCTCAGCCCTTCAGCTTCACTGTGCACTGAAGCCCAACCTGGTTCTTGCTTTTGGAATCTTTAAACTTAGATGTTTTTCTGCGTTACTTTATTCTGTGTTTTTATTCCCGTTACCAAGCAACCTTTTTAGGTAGTGGATTGTTTAGGGTTTGGATTTCTGGTTTGCTTGCCTTTTAAAAAATTTTATGTAAGTACATGTATATATATATATATATATATTTCTGCTTTCCTTTTACTTCTATATTTCTTTCCATCTTCCTGTTACCACTTATAGGCATCTTTCTGCTATAGTCATTTTTTTTACTGTTTTATTCCTACTGAGTTCAGTCTGAAGAATATAACTCTTAAAAATAATTTACTTACCTAAAAGTAAATGAAGTAAATTAGTGTCACATAGATCACAGAATTTATCACTTCCATGTTAATTATGTTGCATTTGACTTAAGTGAACAGTTGTACCAAAACAGTACTTACATTACTTCCTTTTTTTCAAAAACAAATGCAAGCATTTCATGTTTCTTTTCTGGCTTTTATACTGTAAATTTACTTTTCTCTGGTAGGTTTTTTCTTATTTCCTCTCTTGAGCCTGTTTATATTCAGAGACATGCTCAGCTTTATTAATTGCAGTCTTGTCACCTTGGTTTAAATAGTTGTCATCTTTTAGCTGGATCTAACACTTCATTTTTATAGTTTCTTTGTGTCAGCCTTAGTGTTTGCAGTGTTAGGATCACAGTTCAATAATCATCCTTTTTTTAAAGTGGTGCCTGTTTTCATTTACAGAAAACTGCTTAAATTAGTCCTTTTTGTAGCTCTCTCCAAACTTACCCATGGTAGTCTGGGAAGACCTTTGGCATCTAAACCTCCCTTCTTCACTGATCTTGTATCTTTTTCCAACTTTTCCTCTTCCTGTTGGCAGCGTGTTTGGTTTTCATACTGTAGTTTCAGATATTATGGCTGTATTTCTAAGTCAATCAAATTATCTTCAGACTACTCGTAAAATTCTTGAAGTACTTCAGCATCTTGAAAAACAATGAAAAAACCCCTATCCAACCCAATTTATTAAAGAATTTGCAGCAGTATTGGACAGTCTGTCTCTTTAGCAGACACCAGAGGTCTGTGTCTAGATTTTTAGGTACAGTTTGGCAGAAGTTACAGCTTTCATTAGAACTACTGAAATTGAGAGCAAGACATTAAAAAAAATAATGTATTTTTGTCCCTTTTTCTTCTTAAGACTTGAAAACAGCAGCGTTCAAGAGAAGTGCAGGTTGGGTGTAAGAGTTCAGTTTGCTGAAGGCAGTGTTTGTGTCCTTCAAATGTGATTTAAAGATACTTCAAAATCTGATAGCCAGTATTTTCTAGGTATAATCTCTTACATCAAACCATAATTTATATATTTCAGATTGCCTTGCATTGATACTCTGGTAATATCATATTTTCCTTCCTATAGATGGCACTATCAATTTTATCAAGGTATATTGAATCATTGCAAATTTTCTCCATCACAGGCATAAATTAATGACCGTATTTTCTTAATGTAACGGATCACATACAGGAAATCAGCCATAATCTATTTATATGATGTAATCTACTCAGTGCTCTTACTGGGATATTCTTTTATTATTTTACTTTTTGGATAAACTAGTAGTAGTTGATGGCGGAACTGGAATTACTGTCCCAAGATTGTCAGTCATGTTTGCCAGCTCTGTTCCCGGAATGCCTTCATTAAATGTCTAAATTTTTGCTGCATCTTTGAATTCTTATTTTAGTTATACAGCGCCAATTTACAAGATCTTTATATACGGCAGTGAAAGAGACTAGGAGATATATTGTGCTTAGTCCTTTGAGTGTAGCACTGTGTAACCACAGGGTTGTGCTTTGGTGGGAGATGTAATGGTCCCTCAGCTTATGCCGGTATTAACTGTGATCCCCAGAAGCTCCAAATCAGGGAAGGCTGGAGGGTGAAATTCAACCTCCTCTTAGAACAAGGGCTGGCAGAGCTGCAGCTCCCTAGGTTTGTGCTCACTCTGTTCATCTGAACCCTTGTCCAGGGCCACCACCAAGTCGGGTGAGTGACAGAGGTGGCACAGTTCTTCATGTGGCCTCACATATTATCTGGTTTCTCAGTGTTGTCTGAATTCAAACAAATTCAGACATGTAATAAAGTGATTGTAAATTATTTGCAATGTAGCATTAGTACATGCAAAGCATGGTTAATGTAGCATCAGTTCTGCTCACTTTTGTAACTAATTGCTGCATTAACAGACAGGGATTTTAGGAACTGTGGTTAGATAAGTAGCAGTGGGCAGGAAAAGATCTAGAGAAGCAATGTTTTATGAAGCTTTCTCAGCCTTCACAAGGAGTTAATTCTCATTATCTTTTGAAAAACCATAGATCATTGCTGATTCTTAGTTACCCACTATAACATATGGTTGGATTTGATGATCTTAAGGGTCTATTCCAACCAAAATGATTCTGTGATTCTATTTATATTAAAACCCCGCAGAGGCTGTGTTTTGTTTTGGTTTTTTTCATGTCTCAGAGCATTCACTTGACAGCCTGGGAACTGGAAGTTGAGCTTTGGTGAGGCTGGGTAGTAGGTGGTGTCTAAGGGTAAGTGTATTTGGAAAAAGCTGTGAAAATTCACAGCAAAAGCAGCCTGGAGATACCTGAAATATGCTACATTTAAGCTTTCTACAATACTTGTATAGGCAAGATGCTGATCCTGAGATAGCCAAGTGTTTTCAAATCCAGAGTCAAGAGGCTTAGGTCTGAGTCTGAGAACTGAGCAATTCACACACAAGCGGGTTAAGGTTGACCTAAGCCTACAACAAGAACATACCTTCTTTTCTTCTCCAAATAATGTGTCTGGTATCTGTATGTAGCCTGGATTTCTGTTATTAGGCTTAAAGCACCTGTGCTTCTCTGGGAAATCAGCTTTAAGGTGAAGAAGAGAGTTTCAACTTTGCTGCAGACAGTTGTAGGTAAAGTGAACGAGGCTCAAAATCTTGTATGTATCGTTGGCTGTAAACAAAATGTCCAGGCTGGCACAATTGAAAAATAGCTATATTGTATTTTATATCAAAATGCACTTCTAAGAAATGTCAGTAAGTGGTACGGTGTGTGATTTCATGCTTTATTGTTCTTCAATCTGTTCAGTTTATAGGGAAAAGGTATTTTTCCCTTTCCTAGCTGCTAGCTTTGCCAGCTCACAAACTTGCGCTGTGATCTTTCTAGAGTTTGTATTTCCATCAGTAGTATTAATAAAGAAGCTGCAGGACAAATTCTTCTCTTAGTTACACCTGCAAAACCCCATGATCTTCTAGGATTTCACAGGCAAAACTGAGCAGGGAATAGCAGCCTCTTTGAAAAATCAAAAGGACAAGAGCCATCAGAGAAAAGCTGCAAGGTGGAAAAGCATCTATTTAGAGTTGTACAAAGAAGAGTATAACGGGGTGAAAGGTGAAAATATAATTAAGAATACATGACAATGGAGAAAGTTTTCAGAGAGTAGGATTTACAGAATCATAGGATGTTGTCTCAAGGAGGAGGTGACAGGTCCGTTGCTTGGATATTTTCAGTGAAAGAGTGGAAGGAAGATATAATTCATCATAGCTGGAGACAATTCATGCATTTGGGGAACAATGGCTTGAAATATGGTCGTAGCTTTGCTGTATTTTAAAGTGTCCTATAATTTTTTTTCTAAGTAGGATGACTCTGTTCCCCTTTCTCTGTTTTCTTCCTAGAACATGATATTCCAGCCTTCCTGTGACTCATCAGAAGTGCAGTATGATAAGAAATGCTAAGCCAGTTATTTCCATCTATTTCATTCTGGTCATTCAACATAATTTACCTAATATGTCTAATCCACATCTATTCTCCAGCTCTAATTTCTGCAGTTTTGCATGAAGTAGATAACATTAGGATGTCATCGGGTGACCTAAATGACTACCAAGGTGCCGTTCAAATTCAGTCTCAGCCCAGACTGGCTGTGGTGGCACATACAAAAAAAAGTCTTCAGGTTATGACAGAGGAGTGATCTGCTCTTGCACCCTTACTGATGGGATCACTGAGGGGATGTGCAAGATATGGGGTGGGAGATGGAGATAGAGAAGTCTGGTAGGAGAGGAAGGATGGGGATTTCCAGCAGTGGGGAGGGTTGGTGAACCCCAAAGAGGTCGGGGCAGTGATGATGGTGAAGGAATCATAGAACAGCCCAGTTTGGAATTGAACTCCAAAGGTCATCTGGTCCCAGATTTTGTGGGAAAGGGAGCCTAGATGAGATGAGATTATCTAGCGCTCTGTCCAACTGCATCTTGATTCTGTGATTCAATATATTTGTTTTTCTCTACAAAGCAATGTTCTGCAATTCAAACATTTGTAATAGCTACTATAATTATGAGATGGTTTCAGGTTTTTCTGGTATATGAATTATTTCAACAATATATGTACCTATGTGTATATGCCCATATATTTTAAAAATTAATATGAGTTTATGGTAGCAGCTTGTTTTGTCTACATTGATCCTTTTTTTCTTTTTCTTCTCATATTTGCAGTCTCTGGAGGGCATTCAGGCTTGCAGTCTCTGCAAGCCATTAACTTGTGCAAAACTGAGCACAAATTCTAAAGTTTTCAAAACAATGTTTTAAAACCAGAACTGTTCAGTCAGAGACTTAAAATGAGAGATGCTGTTTCATGTGAGGAAAAAACCCAGACTTATAAATGACACCAAACTTCAAATTAGAGTTTATTTAGGTTGTCTTTTTTGCATGCATACTGCTGAATGTGCTTACTGCAGGAGTGTGTATGTGAATTTATTAAGGAGTTTGCTTCGTGGTGTTGATGATGCCTCACAGCTAGCACAAACTTACGAAGTTGTAATTCTCTAAGGGGACTCAAAATAGTTTGAACATCTTAAATTTACGG
The DNA here is from genome assembly GCA_013399365.1 of Pampusana beccarii. Classification (NCBI taxonomy): domain Eukaryota; kingdom Metazoa; phylum Chordata; class Aves; order Columbiformes; family Columbidae; genus Pampusana; species Pampusana beccarii. The sequence goes on along the minus strand of VWYH01001673.1, from coordinate 981,042 downwards.
ATGCTAGGATTAAATCTGATATTATTCTGAGAAGATGGATAAATCAAATTTTCAAAAGTAGAACGAAGTCACAGGGAGATCTAACCTCTCAAAAACACAGGTTAGATTACTATAGGACCTAAACCTGCAACATCTTTTACTTATGTTTCTGAAGAGCAACTCCTATAATGAAGCGTTTACAAAATAGCAAATATACTGCAAACATGAAATTACAGTAGCACATGTAAGATCTTAACAAAGGGCTCATTCTGAGCAACACAGTTCTCTGTAATGCTGTCGGGGATTGTGTAATTCAAAATGTTATTCCTTAAATAAAAGTATCACTTGGAAGTTTTAAAAGCTAAACATTTCTGATGTCTGCCAGCATTTGCATAGCTGAAATGCCAGTGGAAAGCACATTTGAGAGTTTACGCTGGTAGACTGCTGCCCTAATTAGTGTCCATCCATGTTTTTTCAAAAACTAAAGCAGAGACTAGAAGGTTTTCATTTTTAGGATTTACAGCAGTTTTCCTTCTGGTTCAGGTTTCAGACCAGGCTGATGTGCCCACCACCTCTAGCTCTATCCAAGAGTCCCTTTTGCTGCTTTGGACAGTCCCATCCCTCCTGCATGTCTCCTCCTGCATCTGCCATCCTATATGTTGCTGTCTTACAGTTGCTGCTGCAGCTCATTGCTTGGGTTTGAGGGCATTGCTTTGAAATATTTAGTGTGGTTTATGTCCCTTTTACATACTTTTTTTAAAAAAATAGTCCTGCTCTGCCATTGCATGCCTCCTGTCTGTTATAGCTGCATGGAGGTTTGCTGCCTCAAGCACCTTCAGACATTTCTCAGAGGATTAAGAGCAGTAGATGAACCTACCTACAAGAGCTTGTTGACCTGTGGACCCTCTGTATTGCTTTTGTATGGCCATTTATCACAGTGTAAAGCTTATATAAAATACTATCATGCAGTCAGTGACAGTTTCTTCTACCCTGAATGTGTTTCTTCATTATGAACCTCAACCTATGATAATATAAATTAGCACCATGTCTAGTTTTGTGTGCGTCTCTGTATTGTGATCAATGGCAAACTGAAATGGATCCTGGAGAAATATTTAAAAATTGAAAAGTTGAGCTGATATTTTTTAAACTACATAAGAAATAAAATTTTTAAGGTGATCCATTGCCAGGCAGTCATGAGGAGACACGTGCATCAGGCTCTTGTGCCTAAGAAACTGATGGGCTTCCAATTGCCTCAGTGCCAGGTGTCTGCTCTGGGTGACTAAAGGTGATTGTGTAGGAAGTCCAGCAATGTATTTTATCAGCAGAATGATATTTATAAAGGGCCAGCCTTTAGCCACTGGAGAGAAAAACTCAGAAATAAGAGAGATTTGCAAACCAGTGCGAGGGATTTTTGCACACTTACCTCTCCGGGGAGGAAAGATGGACTCACATTTTCATATATGCTGATCTGTCTGATTTTGCAAGCTCTAGATTTCTCTAATAACTTTTGGGGATGGAGAATCATGAATTGTTGTAAGTACTACAACAGTGTTATCCAAATCACAAAGGCTACTTCACTCCATGTGCTGGCTGCACTTACTTCATGAGCCAAATCCTAGAATTCTTACTTGTAACTCATTACCATTGAGCAAAATTTTTGCAGACATGAATACTCTCCAGGTCCTTGCTTTTCCGCATCTGAGCATTGCCGTGACTCAAAGCCGTATTTCTTGGGAAACATTCCTACCAGATGAAAGGAGCACGCTCACCCAAAGACAGTTGGGGTAATACAAGATAAAGTGACAATATCTCTGTAGGAATTCGTGTCTGCATGACATACAGGGCTGAAAAGAATAGAGGAGGCAGATTTTGGCAGGAAAGCAGAGAAATTTCTCTCAAGCAAAGAGTAGCTAGAGGGTAGGACAGGTTAGGTTATGTCTTTCTTTTGCAAATGATGTCGTCTCCTTTTATCCTGCTTCGGTCCCTAAACAATGAACCCAAAATACAGAGAGGGTGAGCTCATGGCACACAATTTTGGAGAGTTCCTTGGCTCAGCAGACCTTTCAGTTTCATCTTGTCTCTCATCATCTGTGTACTTTGCCAATTAAAAGACCCAAAGCAATTAAACTGTCTATAATTATCCATGATATCACGTTGGCTTTCTGGGCATTAGCCAAACAGCACATTTAACAATCACTTACACTTCAAATACTGTAATCAGCAATTATCTAAAATGCATAGTCTTAACAATTAGCAATTCAAGGTCTTGTTTGCTTGAAAAAGTGAGCAAAAGTAATTCCATAGCATAGTAACTTCCCTTTCATACACAATTACAGCATATGTGGGAGGTAGCATAAATCCTAACTTTGATATTTGTGCATTAATATCAGCTTCAGTTGAAGTGGCTTTTAGGAATGATGGAAACAACCGACTGTCACAATATTATATAAATTGAGTGTGGGCACCATCTCTGATAATAGTTTGTAATTCATAGATATAAAGGTACAATAAATAATACAAAAGGGACAAACCATTCATCTTAGCATTGCCATATTGAGACTTGCTGACTTGCATTACCTTTTGTTTGACATGCAGCTTTATCTTTTTACAAATTATTTTTGTTATGAAATGAAACATTTGCAGATTGAAAAAAATACACTTTGTTTTGCTGAAGTTATGAACTAGTTATCTTAACAGTTCAATATTTTCTGATAATTTTAGAAATGGTATTTATTCAAGTCTTAATGGAAGAAAAATATGGGTAGCATTAAAAGAATGAGCTTTACCAAGCATTGCTATTCTGTCTTTGGTGACTGTGATCTATTTGGTAAGTCATCAAAGACGTAAGAGAGAATAAATCTACCCTTTCATGACTGTCATTTTTATATAGTCTAAAATAACACATAGGGTAATTTTCCTTCTTTTTCTAAACATAAGTGCTTTTTTGTGAGTCTTCCAGTGTGATGTTTTTACTCAAACAGTACGTATTTTTAGTTGATAGCTCTCATCTTCTATGGGAGAACTTGCTGAAGCTGAGTAATTAAAGTTATTCTTGACTTCTCTTATTTACTGGAAACAATTTAGCTGAATCATAAAAGAGTAAGGATTGTACTTTTAATGTTTTCCTGTCTATGTTGTTCCTAGCAAGTAATTCCTTAATGGTATATATACAAAAAAAAAAAAAAAAATCTGGAAAGGAATCTGGCTGACACTTGAATTGTATTCTTTATTCAGCATCCTTGCCTTCACCAAGATGAAGTGATACACAGTAACTGTGTACCACCAAGGAAACAAGTGCTGGTTTATCACAGTATTGCCCAAACCCCTCTGTCTCCATTTGTTTTCTAAATCTTATTTTAAATCTAATATTGCCATAAAAATATACTATCGTTCTGTCTCCTGTAGCCACCTCATCCTCTTTTTTGCATGCTCTACAATATTGCCTTCCCATCTTTTACAGGCTGGACCAGGATGTATTGAACCATCACCTTTACTAGAGTAATATGTAATTCTCTGGGGTGAGACACATTAAAAAAATATGGGTGAATATATACGTAAACAAACAAAAAACCCCCGACGCTTTTATTTTAATTTTTCCTAAGGCTTTTCTGTACAGAGTTTGATGTTTTACAGCAATGCTTTAGGCAGACAGAGGTGAATCCTGAGGGAGCAATCTTGGGTCTGAACTGCGGCAGTGTGCTGTGCTGCCCAGTTGATGAGCAACAGTTGCAGGTCAAAGCTGTCCTGGGGATCTCCGCATGGCAGAACAAGGATATTCCCTCTCTCTGTAGCACTTGTTCTGGTTAGAAAGTGGTTAAGAAACTGTGGTTTTACAGGGGGGTGGGGACTACCTGTTTGGCAATGCAAGGTGTTCCTGGTGTCTGCAGCGGAGTTCTGCAGCATTGGTACTGTGAGGGCGTCAGGCCTTCAGCCTGTTCTCCTCGCTGTGTTTGAGGGGCATCAGCTGGTGTCCAAACGGGTAAAATCATTGCAAAACTGAGTTATTTTCTCCCCAAACAGTGGCCTAGATCTTTTGTGCAGAAGTTTTATGTGAACCCAAATTGGTAGGTGTGGGATGTTGAGCCGTTTAAAAAAGACTGAGAAACAGGACTACAGATCTTTACGCTTGGTATAGTTTATTAATCACAGGATCACTTTTTTTCATTACCTGGAATCTTCAATTATTTTTCTTTTAATTTTATTGCTATAAAGCTAGATAACTATCCAAGAGTATAGGCTCCTTCATGCAAGTTACAAGGACAAAAATGACACTGCACAGCTGATTTACTCCCAACAGGAGAATGTCCTTCATCGGAGGCACAAAGCTTCTGGAAAACATAAAAGAAACAAGTAACAGGAGGGAGGGAGTTCTAGCAAATAGGCATTAGCTTGCTAGATCTAAAGTTTCTTTTAGAGGAGGGCTCCACCTTTAGGCAAGGAAATATCTTCGCTTTTTAAAATGGATGTGGGGGTGAGCACATCCTCGGTTTGACGATGGTGTGATCCTGCCAGGAGAAAACAGATCTCAGGGAAGGGGCTTGAAACCCCTGGGAGCATTGTCCACACTTCTGCTGTGCTTGTGTTAAAATAAATAGCTCCTTTCTTCTTTTCTGTCTCCCTAAGCACTGCCCCAATGCTCTAATAGGCAGAAACACCCATTACTTTATACACACTTACAAAACAAGGAATTTAAAACATTGTTAAACTAGATTGCTGTGGTTTATCAGATTCAACGCTTTGTTTTGAATCACTTAATGCAGTTTTTTATTTCTCCGCTGTTAGTGCTCTCTTACACGGGATCCATCAGTTCCTGTTTTGTTGGTCTGTCTTATACACATGGAATGATTTAATAATGACTACAATGCTAACTTGTGTTTACTTCATTGTGATGTATTCTACTTCAAAGAAATAATTGAGATGTCATACAATTTAAAGTTACGAATCTTCCTGTCTTTGATAGTCTGTCTCCAAGGGAATACATACCAACAGGGATAAACAGAACTAGAAGGAGTTGTGTTTACAAACTGCCACCACTGTTTAGAAACAGATATGAGTCACAAGGCACCACAGTGAATCCAACCCAAAGAACAATAAAAAACCAAACCTATATAATTGGTAAGGAAATGAAGACTGAATTGAACTTACAGGCAATTAAATTCTTTATTTCCATTTTATTACTGAATAAATACTTCAGAATATTTTAACTGGCTTCACTTTTTTTTTTTGCTTAAGGGGTCTGCTTTGTTAATATAACTGGAATGTACAAAAACCTGGTTTTGTGGGCATCTCACAGCTTCTATGAAATATGTATGCTGACAGCTTTGTAAAATAGTAAAAATAGAAATGATAGACTTGTAAGCAGTGGTAAATTAAAAAAATGTTCAAGAAATCTAGTTTTTGAATTGTTGGACCAGGCTTCTCTGCAAATTGGAATTCTGTTCAGTTAATTGAATTCACTGGATCTTTGGCAATTTACATGAAGTTATAATAAAAGCACAGTTATCTTCTCAAAAGCTGCGGTTTCAGAATATTAAAAATTGAATAATACAATTTTATTTTTTTTATTTTATAATAACCGAATGCAGAAATATCTAATTGATACACAAACAAAATCTGAAATGTGTATGCTACTCTCAATTACTAAGAATTTGGTGTGCAATAATGCTAGGAAACCTATTGTGAGTACTGTATGGATTGTGCAGAAGCTAGATGTTGGTCCCTTTGTCTGTCGCTTTTGATGAGCTTAGTCCTAGTCCTTTCCTGTATCTCGATTGAATGGCTTTGATTTACTCCAGTATATATTACATAAAGTAAATATTGCTTTTGTTGGAACTCTGGAAGTGGTTTCCTTAAAATGCTGATAGTCCTTGTTTCTACTGGCATCCTGGGAGTGGTTGTGCTGATTCTGGGATCCATGTCCTTGGGCATCCTCCGCACCAGGCATGAGAGTACTGCAGGTGTCCTCCGGATATTTCCCTCAGCAAATCTGTATCCTGACTTTCCCTTAACTATTTCTCACCATCTGTTTGATGTACCCGTTTATGTACGTCTACAAGCGTGTAAATTTAATTAGTACGAAAGCACTACAGCTTTGTTCCTGGGGTTGTGTTGAGAAGGTTGAAGTGCAGTCTTTACTGATCCAAAAGGACCATGGGGAAAGAATCTGTTTACTTAAAAATGAATGTGTCAATTAAGTATTTGTTATGTTGACCTTATGAGCTAGTGGGTTTGACACTTAAATAAAACATGCATAAAGCAATAAACCTGCAGTATATGTAGGAGAAAGATACATCTATATAGCTCCTCTCACTACAATAAAATCCTGAAACATTGTAATGATGTACGAAGGTGTTTTCTATCAATGTTTTTTAAATGGAGACTTTGGGAAGAGCCTGCTCTGCAAAGGTTAAACCTGCAGAGCATGTAAAGGTTTATGCAAGGGGAGCAAGGCGATGCTCGGGGGGTGCAGTCCTGTGCACAGTGAAACAGGGCTGCAGAGTGGTGGCACAGCCCGATGCACACGGCAGCTGGGTTAATTACGGGGATTTCTACAATCGTATTTCAGTGGTGAGAGCCCATAATGAAGCCTGCAAGCAAGCATATATTTTGTTTTGCATATTTTTCACTGAACTTTAAGTTGTGGGCGGTAGCTGAGTGAGCAGGACGGCTCTCCTTGGCACGGGGTGCCTGGGAGGGCGGATGCTGCTCATGACGGAGGGTCCCTGGGGACCGAGCACTGTCCCAGTGGGGACCTGTGGGGAGCAGGTTCTGTGTTTGCTGTGGTGTAATATGTCAAGCAAAATTGGTCTGGTTGGCTGTACAGTGCCGTACAGACTTGTTCTCCTCCACGGCTGCCTGTGGATGGGGCACTGCCAGCTGCTCCTGGTTTTCTATCCTGCTGCTCTTCACTGAATCAAGCTGGTGAGACAGAATCATCTGCTCAAAACTCAGTGGTTCCTTTGGCTTTTCTTTTACAGGCATGTAATTGATTCATTTAAGCGAATTAGCTGTCCTTTAGACTAAATGCTTTCTGCAGAAGTTAAAGATCTTGTCGTGTAGGAGAGCACCGCATCGTCTCAGAGCCAAGCGTCAATAAAACTCTTTAAGAGTGAGGAGGAACAGTTCAGCCAGATATATCAGGGACGAAAGTAGGACAAATTCTTTAGTGTAAGTAGAATTTTTCTGACTACCGTATTCTCTGCTAGAATATTAAAAATACTTGTTGACAAAGCAGCTGTTCACTGGAGACGATGGGGTGGAGGGGTGGGACAGTGCAGTGTCTGATGCCTTTCACTGTGCTTTTAAACTTTTGAGACTGTTTGTTGTTTTGTTGGTAGAAGGTCAGCAATACTGATTTTTTTTTTTCCAGTGAAATGTTGAGAAGTGGTTCAAGAGAAGCATACGCTTTGCCCAGGAAGACTTTTTTTCACTTTGGTTTCTTGGACTATTATGAAAACAGAAATTAGAGTTGCATGATAAGTGGCTGAAACTTTTTTGTTTTATTCTTACAAATACTTCTAGGTGCCTTGATTACCCTGTCACTGTAAATTTGGAGCAACTTAAATGTCTTAGATGCATTAAGCTAATGCTGTGCTTACAGAAAGGGTTGTCCTTGCATTTTTGCAGTAGCCATCGATGGCTGAGAGCTGGACCATTCTCATCCACACACTGGATAACGTGCACTAATGCTTACTTCAGCCTCCTGAACCCTGTCTGGCCAAGAGCAGGATTCAATATTTCTACTACTAATCTTACATTAGGGCACTGCCATGGTTTTTGTAAGGCTGTGCAAATTTCTAGGTGATGGTAGTGACATTTAAGAATGATAACACCATGTATCTGGGTGTATGGATTTTGGGGGCATTGCGTGCTTTTAGTAAATGTCACTCTGCAGTTTCATAAGCTTTTGCAATGCACTGGTTTAAATGCTCTGTCTTTGGACCTTTTCCTCTGGCTAGAGCTCATGGCCTCAGGATGCTTTAAATCTATGCTGAATTAGTCCTATTTGAGGGTAAGGGTACTTGCACAAGTTGTGTGAAATTCTTCAGTGCAGAAGGTATGTGCAAAAGAGCAGATAATTTTTCTCCTGAATAGGCAGTAGGTTTCAAAGCAGAGAAGACCACAGACTGAAGTATGGAAGTGTCTTGCTAGTAAGGACAGAATATATTCTCATTGAATTTGGCAGAGGAGAACAGCAGAAGAAGAGGGCAGCAGTATCTGGTTACCGATATGCTACAGATGTTTCGGGAGCCAAGGAGTACGATGGGGCAGAATAAGGAAAATGTAACATACAGCAAGCAGAGATGGTGAAATATCAGTGTAGTGTTAGGTATGTACCTGAGGGAGTTGTCATCCTACCCTGCCAAGGTACTCTGGGGTTTTATTGTGAAGGTTTCTGTTTTCATGGAAAACAGTAAGTCTGAATTAAGCATGTGCAATGAGTATATTTAAGGTTTGTTGCTTTCAGCATGTTTTTCCTAATTAAAAGAAGAACTTGCCTTCATTTCAGAATAAAAGACATCCCCAATGAGCACCAGTTGTGGAAGGACTGATGTGAATATTATGATGATAATTTATTTTCTTAGGAATGTTGTAATTTCAGCATTTCTGTAATGATTATAAGCAGATGCAGGAAAGAATGAGGTACTTCTTCAGCATACATCACATTAGCAAAAAACGGTGTACTTAGTAATGTGTCAAGCTTTGGCAAATATATATATTTTCCTTTAAAAGCATAAATAAATAAACCCACACTGAAGTCTTGCTTTATGAGACCAAAGCTGTTAGATTAAGAGGTTTTTTTGTCTTGTCGCTGAAAATTGACCCCACTGCCAAACATTCCTAGCACACTTAGGCAAAACTTTACCGCTATAGTGCGAGTTCTCTAATATTTTTATGCCTGTCACTTACCTTGCTTTTACTTTAAACAGAGAAACCAAGTTGCCTCTTCCAGAATAATCTATGGGATAATCTCCTCCATTTCTGCTTTGTGTTAAAGAACCAAAATACTGAGTACTAGTAGGCTTGTTATTTATGGAAGAAAAATCTGAAACTATTTAAAACCCTAATATATAAAGCCATTGCAATCCCCCTGCAAAACACAGTCTAGCTGTATTGAAAGCACAAGTTGAATTATTAGAAACCGTTCCCCGTAGTGCGTGTGTGGTTGCTAACAATGCAGTTCGTAGCGAAGCCACCCTTTGAAAACAAAAGGTTTGCATTTGATGTGTGAATGCTTAAAAGCGTGCAAAAGGGAAAACTGGGAATTTGGAGAGAAAAGCATTGATAACTGTACTGCGGAGCAACAGCAGCACATCTACCAGTATGGCATGATCAGTGAAGGAAGGGTTTGACTGGTCTTACAAAGAGCCATATATTGAGTTAGGAAAAGTATGAAAAAAAACCACGTCTCCTACCCAAAGCTGGGAAGAGCATTTCCAGGTTTGAAGTGCCGTGAATGCTCCAGCATTTGTGATATGAAGCTTTTGGATCATCCTTGAGCCGATCCTGTATCTCACAGGGCCCCTGTGCTGAACTCCTCTTTTACATGTGTAGCAATGGAAAGGGAGATAGATTAGGGCTGGAGCACCTAGCAGGTGAAATAGAATGTGAAATTATCTGCTTTATGGTCAGAAGTAGGCAGCAAAAAAGATTTAATGAAAGGTTTCTTCAAAGATTGCATAAAGTAATCCCTGGTATTCTTAAACCACTGAGGAATATAACAGAAAACAGTATTTTCTGTATCCTTTAAATGCTTTATTGCACATAATTTGAATTCCTTTATTGCTAAGAGTAACAGACACTATTTCAGATTTTCTCTGCTTTGGTTTTGGTAATGTCATTTGTGATTAAACTTATGTGGTATAGTATACTGAACCATGAAATAGTTAATTTTTTTATGAGCTCAGTGAAAATCCTATTGCTTTTTGGTTTCAAAGTATCAATAGCTTAGCAGAAGAAGTCAGACCTCATTCAGAGAAAGCACTGATGCAAGATCTGCCCTTTTTTACTGCGTTCTTTTGATTTTAAAGCCAAGTATTCTTCCAGCTACTCAGGGTCTGTTATGCAGAGTATAGCAATGACAGGGATTTTGCTTTCTTTAAGCTGTTAATTCCTTAGTTGCAATTTTATGTATTGACTTCAGCAACATCATATGTTTGGCTTTGAACCAATGAATCAGAAGATTTTTTGAATGTTCAGCTCAATACTGCTTAGTTAATAGTTCCAATGGTGCAGCAGACAGTTTTATTGTACGGTAGGAGGCAAGCTATAAATCACAGGTAAGACCTTCCTGTATTTATTGCACAGAAAGCCTTTGTTAGGGATCTGTTTTACTACAATTAAAAGGTATGTATTCTCAAGGAAGCTATAAAGTAGTTTTGCTTATAAAGCAAAGGGCTGTACCAGTATCCGCCTGGTTTTCATAAGGAAAACCAGTGACTGAATGTTACAGGAAAGCATGAGAAAGATACTAAAGAAATAAAGTATATCTTATGGCAAGATATAAAATGCAGTGGTGTGGATTTTAAGGGAGATGGCAGAATTTACAGAAGTTGACTATCCCAGGCAGTTGGCAAATAGACTAAAGATGACAAATTTAAGACTTGCCAGAAGGAAACCCTTTATCAGGGGATAGAAATTCAAGTGCTCTGTGAAGAAAATGTAAATAAGGCAATAGAGGTCTAAGAGGACTGTGGTCAAATGAAACGCAGAGAAGCAGCTTCATGCTGAGGAGAGAGGATGTGTTGTATGTGGAAAATATCAAGTGTAAGACCACTGGGAGGAATTTGGGAACAGCTGTCACATGCACTGGTAAGTTACTGTATAAATGATTATGAAACTTGAATAATTTATACTGAGAAGGCATGTTTAAGAAGTAATTGCCTTTAGCTACTTTTTGATGCCTAAACATGTTTAAAAATTCTGCATAAGGTAAAAAATATAATAAAAAGCAGATCCCATAGTTTTGTGGTAAGTAGTAACATTCACAACGGAAGCATACTAGAATTTGGCTATTAAATGCGAGATCTTTGCTATTTTCTGTGCAGGTGTTTGCTTGGTAGATGTCAGCATGCAAAGTACACAATCAAAGCATAGCAACTTGTCCTGATGAGTAGGAGGGAAGCGTAGGGTTCTAATAAACAAAGACCTTTTTTTGCATGGATGATGACTGCACAGATAAATGAGGATAAATGCATTTAGTAAAGACAACCTTATGCTTTAGTCTCTCAGCTGAAGAATCAGAGCCCGAGTAACCCAAGAGTTGCAGGCAGTTAGTAAAGTGGTTTTGGCTCCTGAATGCAAGGTTCATACTGAACAAGGTTACTGATTAGCCATACTAGAGATAAAACTATTGCGTTTCATCTCTTCTGACAATTCAAATGTGTTGTGTCTAGTTGTTTGTCTTAGCTCTGGAGGTGTTTATTGCAATGCCCAAGAGATGCTGGACAGGCACTTTCTTTCCCCTGTTCCCTGTAGGGAAGCTACTCTGTTGTTTTAAGGTTTTTTGAAAGAAAACACCTGGTCTGCTGAGCTTATAGAGTACTAAAAATCCTCAAATACCATGTATTATAGCTAAAATCATACAAGCAAGGGCAGAAGCAAATGATAAAAGTAATGAAATTATGAAATACTACTCAAAAAAATACATTTGAATGGATGTATCATGTTGCATTTGTGATAACGGATGTTATAAAATTGCTTTAGTTTTCTGCGGTTTTTGTCTTTATGGATTATTGTGTGAAATATGTGCTGAAACCAAAGTACCAACCTAAATTTCCATCAGGAATGTAGACTTGAGTCTATCCAATATTGCCATCTTGTAAGTTGTCCACAGCATAGAATTGGTGTCCTACTAGATAAAATCTACAGTTTCCTCAATTCTTTGGTCAAATAAAACCAAGCAGCTGCAGTTAATAAGCTATTGGTTGTCCCACGACTGTCTGGGAGTGTTCGTTCACCAGCAGAGAGAAATGACATTGGAGAGAAGACGACAGGATAGTTGCCGAGTTGTGCAAAATCAGCAATGTTGTCGTGTACTACTGCTTGGAAATATTGCAGGGCTTTCTCATTTGTGCAAGGTGTTGTGTTTAGGAAGAGCATGGCACAAAACAAAAGTCAAACCATAAAGCATTCATTATTAGACTACACTAATATTTTTTTCATATGTTAAAAAAATGAATTGAAATTGCTGTGAACTGTGGAATTTAGGCAGCATTGGTTTCAAAAACTTATTTTAAGTGCAGTTGTATTTTTAAACATGCAGTTTCATTTATCTTATCTTGACAAGTGCATTTTTTTATTTATGCACAAAGTTTCTATTCCTAGTTTAAAAGACAGGGGACATGGCTTCCATGATGATGAGTTTGTTATAGGCCTAAAACTGTGAAGTTCAACATTTGGTCCAGTCTTTTTCAAAATGAAGGATTGGTTTCTAAAAAGACTTTGAAATTTTTTCAAAACTGAACTTAGGAAAAAAAGAGAAAGTTTGTGTTAAAGAGCAAAAAGCCCCACACTGTCTTAGCTCTCCATGGGCAGACATTAGGCACAGCTCTGAGGTTTTATGCAGCTGAAGGTTCAACTATTGGACATCGGTTTCAAATACAACTTCTTGTATAGCTCACATACCAGGTTCACCTCTCCCTGATTTATAAATAATTCTGGAAGTATCTCTGTAACTTCTGCAAGTGGGGCATGAGAACCTAATCAGGTTAGATGGCTGGAGAACTTCCCTGCATATAAATTATGGATTTGAGGAGATTTGATGAAGTTGTGAATCTTTAGCTGTCTCCGTGTGCATGTACTCACCATCTGCTCTCAGGAGAGGGATGATAGAGGGTCATTAAACCATAATGGTATTTACTGGAGTGGAAGCATCAGAGACAGCCGGGTGACCACATCCCAGACTGAAGAAACAGGAAATAATTTAAACTCTGTTCAGAGGCTGGAAAGTGTAAACACCGCATGAAGCAGCAGATAATGTAGGGGTATGCTGCAGCTATCAGACACAACCTAGGGAAGGAAAATAGCTGAAGGCTTACAGAAATAAGGAAAACTGGGGTGACACTGGAAAAGTAATTTTGAGTCCTTTAGCTTCTTCTGGATGAGCAAAACACACAGGAAAGCTGCTGTTCCCCAGGGGAGAAATCCACGGTTTATTTATGAAAGTTGGGGTTCTGCCTGTACTATTTAAAATGAAAGTAATGCTATTTGCCTGTTTCTTAGTAGCATAAAAACCCCTGATTGTACTAAATATCTTTTTCAAATACTGATAGCACTTTAAAGTTAAAGATCCATACATGAGGGTTAATAAGGCTTTTGCATTTTCCAGACTTAGAGTATCTTTTAACATTTAAGGCTGCATCACTGTTAATCAATTGACCTTGCATCAATATTAGGGTTTAGTGTAATTCTCCCACGGGAAACCTCCAGAGTGATCCCTGTGCTTGATAGAGTATAACTTACTTTCAGCCTATTATTCTCTGAAATGCTGTTTGTTTCCACATATTGCCTAGATGTTACATGTGCCAAGATGTGTGTAAGCATAATCACATGGTCTTTTTTATTACAAGATGACATGTGTAATATCACTATCTGAGCAGCAGCTAGAACTTCAGAAAATTGTTGTCTAGGAAGGCTTTCTCCTCTGCTTTTCCTCTGGCCAAAACCCTATCTTTCATACCCATGCACCAAATTATAATGTTCTGTCCCCAGGCTGAGATTAGTGATTATGGATGAGCATCGTGATAGACTTTCAATGGACTGCTACATGTTCATCCTCTGAAAATCAATCTCTTGAAAAGCATATCAAGGTAAATTCTCCAAATTGACTATAGGCTAAATTTGGCACAGTGTAACTACTGTTTTTTATTACTTATGACCAATCTTGGAGACACATGAGAAATCCATCCTGCCTAGGGATAGGTGAAAGCATTATGCTCAATTTCAAATCTGAGTGGCTTGCAAGAAGGTCTTCTGCTACAGGCATGCTCAGATGAGCAAGAACCGAGACAAGCCAGGAAAGAAAAAGTAATTTAAGGAGCTTTTTGTCTCTTAAAAGAGGTGATAAACTGCAGTGAAACACACTGGAAAAGTAAATGCAGCTGTGAACGCTGTGCGAGGGATGTTGCAGAGCTGTGGAAGTTCTCTGATAAATTGCCTTTTAACACTTAAGCTGGACCACTGTGCTCACTAATCTACCCCTTGTACTGCTGCCTCCCATGTCCCAAGCCTGGGAACAGCTGGAAAGATCTTTTTTGTTATACTGGAAACAAAAAATCCTTTTCCTCTAAATATACCTGTCATATTTCTTAAAAATAAATGAACAGGGTGAAAAGTAAATAAACCAACTGTCTTAGCTGGAGACACAGAAAAGATATTTGGTCTTAAAATCCTGTCTGTTTTGAAGGATAATTTCTTACATTCCATCATAGCTAAAGATATAAATTTCATGAATTGTTTTTCATCAATTTGTTGTTATGCACACCTGAGTATAGGTTTTCAGTTTCCAAGGTTGTCAAATTTAATGTGCTGTGTGCATTACTGCAGTTCAATGTAAGGTAAACATTATATACTAGCTCTTTTCTTTCTCCAAAGTTTTGTACGGTTTAGTTTAGCAACTGAAATAGTCACAGGTTGAATTAGAAAGATGCAATGAGTAGGTTTCCCATTTGTATTTAATCTATTCGGCTAAAAATTTTCCTTGCAAGGTGTTGACACGGGGTTGTCCAGGAGCAGTGGGACATTGCATGGAAGTGTCCCTTGCATGTGATGCAGCTCCATGCACGGTGCCACCGTCACACGGCCGGCTGCCAAATCACCAGACCCTGGGAAGGTCTGCACAGGTTCATGCTGCAGAAAGACTTCTTTCCAACCAGAATTAAAATGCAGGAAGAAAAAAAGAAAAAATGTGTCTGAAGAGCCCATAAAACCATGTTTTATGGGTTTCACATTCCTCATTCTATGATATTTTTAAAAACCATGTAGTCTTTTGGTACCATCATCGCTCTGTCCTCAGGCTTGCCGCAATATATGCATGGACTTACTGGAGGGCTTAGGAAAGAAGCTTAAAAGTGGAAATGCCACATCCCCATTTAAAAAGTCGAAATGCAAAGTTCTTGTTTTATGTTGCTTTCATTCTGGAGCAGAAACTTTATTCTCCTTGGGATTATGGAGTTTTTTGTGAGCTGGCTGGGCACTGCTAGGAGGAGGCACCTGGTAGCCCCAGCAAAAGGCTTGTGTTTCTTTTGCAGTGTTGCATATTTCATTGCTGCAAGGGATAGCTCTGGGAAATACATTCTTTTTTCCCCACTGTCGCAGTATGATGACAGCACCTACCAGAACAGGAAAAGATTAAGCAGGTTCTCAGAGTTCTCTGAATAAGGTATTTTCCATGTTAGAACTTAAAGAAGGGTGATTCTTAAAAACAGGTGATGGTTGATTTACTTGGCTATCCAGAACACTTTGGTGTGGAGAACCTGGAGCTGAGTGAAGAAGTGTCAGATGAGATGGTGACAGAGCTGGAGAGAAGAGAATCTCAAATTCATGCAGATAAAAGCCTCTTGAGTTGTTTTGAATTATCCTTTGCTTCTAATTCATTTAGCATATGTCAGCTGAGGCTTCGTGCGAACATTTTCTGATTTTCGGGTGAAAGCATTGGCAGTAAGTCATCTCAGAGACAAGTCCTTGACAGCAGGACCTGCTTCAGGCTTTGCACTCAAGGGCTCTGCTACCATTCTGCAAGACTTTTCCAGCAGTACTTGAGAGGCTGGTGAAACAGGGTTTGTCAAAAAGCTTGTGGAGCATGTAGAGTTTGAGGAGGCTCTGTTCGTTTAGCAAAATACTTTCCTAACTACTGCTCTAAGTGACTATGTGTAGGTTGAGTGCTAAGAGAAACAAAACCTCACTGAGCTGTTTAGACTCTAGTTTTCAGCTGTGTTAAGCAAAGTGTTTTGGTTTTTAGGTTTGAATCCAGAAAATATTTAACCATTTTGGATCATCCCTTCCTATTCTGTGCCTATGCATGCACCTCCCACTTCCTCAGGTTGCCAGGAGATCTGTCACTAACAAATGTG
This sequence comes from Pampusana beccarii, assembly GCA_013399365.1. Lineage (NCBI taxonomy): Eukaryota > Metazoa > Chordata > Aves > Columbiformes > Columbidae > Pampusana > Pampusana beccarii. The sequence continues at coordinate 964,990 of VWYH01001673.1, read as the reverse complement.
CTTCTGTTTCAGCAAATGAAATCTGCAGAATCGACTTTCTGTCTATGAGGTTTGAGGGCACGTTTCATGCAGGAAATGAGTCAATACCCAAAATAGTACAGTGAAATAATTTGAAGATGTGATTTTTTGGGGGGGGGCATCTGTGTATTTTTTTGTTCAGAAGAAAGTCTATTAGCTCTATCCTGTGTAGCTATACTGCATGTACAAGGTGACAACTTCTATTCTTCAAAGCCTGTCAATTTTGTGAATGTTTTCTACTTCGTATGTGGCAAAGCTAATCAATGTGATAATTTGAGTTTCCAGTCAAGGATGAAATTCTTATTTATCATATTTAAGTTAATTCCATAGAAATGTAGGCCCAAGGAAAACACCAGAGAGAGAGAAGCATTGCAATATCTTGCATCACTCATATCCACTTGTCTCAACTAAAACATGATTTGTCCCTGTGAGGAAAGTGTATTTTGTCAGGGAATTTGGCTTACTGGGGCTATTAATAAGCACTTATTATTGGTGCTTAAAGATGAGGCTAGAGTATAGGTCTGGCTCATTTATTTATAACAGTGCAACTGTTTTTGTTGTCATCCAGTGCATTTAAATGCCCCTGCACCGATAGCAAGGTCAGCATTGCTAGCTCTGTCTCCCTCTATGCAAGTTTATGTGGATATTTATTATCACCGTGAACTCAGTTTGTGTGGCTGTTTGAAATGTGCGATCTGGCCATGGTTCTGCAGCGATCACTGGAGGTGACCGTGCACTGCAAGTGGCACCATGCTTTTGTTCCCTCATGAACCGTGGGGACTGCTGGATTTGTGGCCATAAGGAGCAGCCACAGGTCTCACAAGCACCGCAGTCATGCTGGGATGGTTGATCTAGACCATGGTCACAACCAGGAGACATTGGTTTTGAAGTCTCGTCTAATACCTCTAGACCCTCACTGCAATACAGTTCACTGGATAGTCTTGCAGAAACACTGCAAGTTATTAAGAACTGTTAACTGTAGCCTTGTGCCTTAGAAGTCACAGATTATGTTGGATACATGAGTTTGCCTTGGTTAGAGATGTGACAGATTGGCCAGTCCTGTGTCTCTGTGGAGCTGAAGGCACCAGCATGCAGAGGTCAGCACAGCAGCCACCACGTGCTCCTACTGCTTATCACAGAGGGCAAAACATCTGTGGTCTTGCTTCCAGACAAAAGAAAATTTTCTCGTTTCTAGATTTGCAATAAATTTAAAATGTAGGTCAGGATTCATGGAAGTTGCCTGAATTCTTAAGTACATTTAAACTATGCTCTGTATGGCTTTTTATAGTTTCTCTGAACTTTGTAGATAGCTGAACGAATATTTCTCTGAAGGAAGGCACGGAAATAACTAACGGTCATGTCTTTGTCATTATAAAAAGCAATAGTTTCACATCTGAGATTAAAAACAGACAGAGCTCAGTAGAATTAATTGATCTCTGTACGGACTGTAATATCCTAACAAACCAAAAAGTCTGAGGGCTGCTGGGCTTTTGAGAAGCTCTGCAGAAGGAAGCAGACAGAAGGAACAGGCAGATAAACTAAGGGACATTTAAAACTAGTAACTCTGTAGACTGAAATTAAATATTTTTAAATATCTAAACTCAAAACAATCCAGTCTTCTGATTAGCACTCAATAGCAGTGCCTGCTGTGCCTTTACTGTGATTTTTTTTTTCTTTCTCATGTGTAGTGATTTAAAAAAAAAAAAAAGAAAAAAGGAAGAAATAGGATTTCCCCTGCTGTGTTTGTAACTATCGACTTTGCTGGTTTGCCTTCCGTCTAGTGTTTTCAGGGAAGCCACAGCTTCCTTGTGCTCCTCATTCCACTGCAAAGGCTGAACTCGGAACATGTGCATTGCTTATAGCGTCTCACTCTGAGAAGAGCCCGAGCTGTATCTCAGCTTATCTCCTGCTGCCCAGTGCCTGCCTCGTGTAATGCCACTGAGCGAGTTCTCTTACAAGCATCACTTTGACTGAAATATTTATCTTTCTCCTGTTTTATCTGTAACTTCTAGCTCACTTCGGGTATTTAATGGAGTTCCACTTGATAATGTGGTAGTCGTAAAATACCGGGGAATGTAATGGTTGTGCCTTTAGCTGCTGCTTTAATTAAAATAAAATGAAATAAGGGCTCCTTGTTAAGTGTTGGGGAAGGTTTATAATGTGTATAGTTCTTTTTCAATGGGTAGCCTATACATAGAACTGATTGAATTGATAAAATCTATGATGCAAGTATTTATCACATTACTATATTTTTTTCCATCCAGTGCCGTTTCTATTTTTTCCACTATGTTCTTATCCAAAGCCCATTGGAGCTAATAGTCTTCTATTAGCATCAATGATCTGTAAGTTAGGCCATAAAATGGGCTATTTCTGCTCACTGGTTATAGCTACTAGTCATTGTTTTAACTGTCTTAACAGGTGATAAATTAACATACTACTGTTGTAAGTTAAATTATAGAATTTAAGTTTTACTACATGCAGTAAATTCTTATCTAGCTATTTGAAAGATCACGTTAATTAAATGACAAAGGAGAATCCTAACATAATCTGGGTCTGTACTCCTTTTTCACATCTGGAGTCTCAAACGACCCCTCAGGTTGGGCTCTGTTGTTTCTCAGGTGTCTCCTACCAACTGTAGGGTGGTTTTATCTCCAGTGCCATTACTTCAGTGCTACTCAAGCACCTCTTTTCCCTCCTGATTCTGTATTTTGATCTTGGCACGTTTCTCTTCTGCTCCCAGTTTTTTCTCCTATCAGATTGCACATCTGCCTCATGTTCTTATTTCTGCCTGCCAACAGTACTGTCTTTGGGAGACAGGTTCCTTCCCAAGACCCCAGAGCATCCCACCAGGCTGTCAAGGACACAGCTAAAGCTATGAATTAGGACTGCTCTCCATCACATGCTGGAAAACCAAAAAGATTCACCTTCTGTTAAATAAACAGACTTCTTATCTTACTTTCAGTCCTGGCTTTATGATTTAGATGGACATGATTTAGAAAAGGCTAAACGGGAAAAGCCTTGAACAGCAGCAGAGTTGGCAGGGATCTGTGTCTTCCTTTGGAGTGATTATGAGAAATGATGATGATAATTTCAGCATGAACAGATTCCTAGCTTCCAACCTATGAAGCTAAAGTAGATGATATTTTTACTCAGACATGCTTTTCATCCCTTTCTCAGTTGTCAAATTCCATACTCCTTGTTTCCTGGTGTTTTTTGGACTCTATTCTCAATTCAAGATGTTACCATTTCATTTTTTAAAAAGTTGTCCTAGAAATGCCCAGAAATTACTAAGAAGTTTTGCCAAATATTGAATGTATTAAATTTGACTTGACAGCTCTATCTATGCAAAATGAAAAGTGGAAAATATTGACTGTAGCTAGAAACAAGTTGGCACATAAAGAATAAGATACAGACAAAGGTTGAAAAGTAGACAGCACTTGAGGAGATATTAAAACTGGGTTTAATATGCAATAAAAAATAACATGTTTATGCAGTACTAGGATACATGGCTTATATGTGGCTGAGCCTGTCCACAAGCTGGTGAGAGATGAACTCCTGCTACCTCCTTGGAGAACAGGCTGAATTCAGTGTGAACTCATCCTGTTTCTTCATGCTGACTCCATCCATGCAATGTGGGAGAAGAATCTGCTGTTCAGGGAGGGTACACAGAGCCCTAAGCTGGGGATAACAGCAATACACATTTCTGTTCATGCATTTTGAAGCTGTTATACATGAATCAATCCTGTACTCAAGTTTGCAAAGCTTATTTCCTTTCATCTCTTTTCTATGACAAGAAAACCAAGGGCTTAATGTGATATCTCAATAAATCCTTCTGCTGCCATCCAGCTATTTCTGAAATACCATGTGGCTCGGATCATTTGACATAGTTTATCCACTGCAGAGATGGTTCTTGTTTTGTCTGGCCATGAGGTTGCTTCCTCCAATAATTGATATTCCAGATTGAAAACAAAAATCTGTGCGGTGCCTCCTTTTTTTCTGTATCTGTGCCAACTGCTCAGTACTCATCAGCTTGACAGCCTGGGGTGATAAGGGAGCACAGTTAGTTGTCTTTTTCCTTTTTTTTTTTTTCTTTTTTCCTTTCCTAGCAGAAGCCAATGCTTAGTGCAAGGATGTCTTTAAACAAATATACTACTTCTGTGAAAAATGGGAGAGGCAGAAAAAGCCAGTAATATCACATAATCTGCATAGTCAATATAGGCAAATGCAAGTGTGTTTTCAGCCCTCTAATGGGGCATCGTAAACATGCAGGGTTTTATGGCATTCAGCTGAAGAATAGCTCCCATAAATTACAAGCAGTGCAATTTCTTTGTTTTCATTCTGAAGTTTATTTCCTTTTATGTTTAGTAATTAAATCAGTGCAAAATGATTGCGTTATAGAGTGTACCAAATAATAGCAGTGTTTACATGGAGGTGTCACAGGAGTCACTTTGTTTTGCTGAGCATGCTGTGTGTTGCTGGTCTGTCAGCCACGCGTCGCATCACTGAGATGGGTCACCTCGCCTGAAATAGCCAGGATCTCCTTTCCTCCCCTTATTTTGTAGCTGGTCACTTAGGTTTCAGACACAGGTTTTAAATCATCTTCTGTGAAGATCTATTGTCCTGGCACGAGGTATCTCCAGGGAGGTCCGAAGTGTAAAGCTGTGCATGACCATGACTCTTCCAGCTCGAGTGTCCCTGAATTTGAACTCAAAATAACCCCGAATGACAAGTTGGCTGAGCAGCAGCACTCGCTTCTCTCCAAACCCCAAGCTTTAACAAGTTTGCTTCTCCGTCAGAGCTGCTATCAGGTGGCAGTGCCACTGTGGCAAGCAGATCCCTCCAGCCTCCGGTGGTCTTCCTTTGGCTGCTTGGTTGGTTGATTTTGAAGGATTTACTCTCCCAGTGGAAGAAAAAACTTTGCCTTCAGTCTAATCTGGGATGGAGGTCCCTTCCAACCTGGTATTCTATGATCTGGAGCATTCCAATCAACTGATTTCAAGGCTAAATTAGCCTGTTCTGTGTGACCATGGTCAAGGCTAGACCTCCATATTTCTGCTTCCCTGTTGGTTTCCTTGGGGAGAAGCTCATTTCTTTATGAAACTAGCGCTTTTATGGTAAAAGGGGACTATTTGATAGCAAAACATCACAAATGGGATTTTGACTTAGCTGCATCTTTAGTTTAAACTTGCAAAAGAAACAGTGACACCAGTATTTCTGCAGTCAGAAAAATTGTGGAGGATCCTCAGAGGTGTACTTTGCCTTCACTTGATATCCCGCATGTGATCCTGGCCTTGCTGCCAGAAATTCTCCACTGATAGTGGGAAGAAAAGCAAGCTGGGAGTCTGTAAATTCTCATATTTCACTGCATTACCTCATTGCACAGGTTCCTCAGTTTCGCACAAACAGCTGAGCTATTTGGCTTTGAATCATAAACTGTGCCACTGCCAACTCCAGATGTGTGGTGAGAAATGGGAGACCTAAACCAGGCTGCAGGAAAACTGCTGGGAGCAAGGCTGAAGGCAGAAGTCCCAATACTGCCTTTAAAGACAAAGAAAATGGTATTTAATATTGTAAAGAGAATGGCAGGCAGATTGGAGAGGCTGTGAGGGCACCCGTGTTAAGGAGGCCATGTGGTCTGGGCTTTTCCTCTCCAGGGAGCGGTCCGCTCAGATGACAACCCGTGGAGCAGGGAATGCTTCCTGACACCTCGCGTCAAACTTCTGCCAGGGCTCATTTGTAGTACAGCCTTTAAACCACCCCGAGATGTTTTTTGTCTCTTACAAATCAATTGATAGCCAGAGGCAACGGTAGAGCAGCCACTTTGTGTTTTAAATATGCATACAGAAATTCACTTTAAACATGATGAAATTAAGAGTGCTGCTAACATACTTGGGAAGTTTCTGGGCTAATGTTGTGCAGACTTAAGACCCAGCTTCTGGTGCAGAGCAACCCCAGCTCCAGCTTTATACCTCTGTGAAACGATTTCAACCTACAAAATAGCCTGTGAGTTTGGCTGTGTAATGTTTTTTAATGTAAAATGTGTAAATTGTATATACATTATTTTTCTTCTATGCATGGTTCTGGTCTTTTATACCTTAAATTCTGCTAGAGAAAAATACTGAAAAACTTTGAGTGGCAAAAAGTCTTCTCTGAGTTCAAGAATAACCTGCTATTCCCTGGGCACTGCATTCTCTGAAACCCATGTACAGGAGTTTAAGTTTGTTGTTTTGTTCTACTTACTGCCAGCAATTTAAAAAAAAAAATAGATTTTTTACATGGTTGATTTTTGTACTGCTACTCTAACAAAAGTTACACAGATAATGCTAAACATAGCCATATACTAGACAGGCCTATTAAATAGATAAATATATATATTTATTTATTTTTAAGAGAGGAAAAGAACTTTATGTAAGTTTTCCTAGACTGAGGCTAAAATCTATTCTTTTCTATACAACAGGAGTAACAAGAAGCTCTGAGAAGTGTTTTCTGCAACTAATTTCTCATAGCTTAATTGAGGTGTTTATAAAGAATTTGGTATCCTGGATGAGTGGTGGTGATGGGGACCAGGCAGTGGGACTCAGCCCCTTGTAGCTCTGGCATCCACTGCTCATATCTGATCTTTTAGATCGGCTTTGTTATTGTTTTGAATATTTGATGTATAACTTGTTTTGATTATTTGTGTAAGTCTTCTGGGATGTTGCTCTTCCCATGCTATGTGAATCTTTCAGATTCAAACTGAATAAACATACCAAAGGGTTATCAGCTGGAAGTCTTTCAGAAAATATTTTACAAGGCCATTTCACAGTCCAATAAAATTGTAACAGTATATGATCACCAATGTATAGGTTTCACTTCTTAATAAATTTAGGCACATTAAACATTTACCTATTATTTACCCAGCCCTTAATTTGGACCATGTTAGTTTTTTGAGAGATCCCCTAAGAGCTAGTATTTAGACCTTCGTATACTAGCTAGTACTGAGAGATAAATCCACTCTCTTTACTTCTGTTTCCAGCTGCTATAGGAAGCCTATTTTTGTCAGTGAGAAAAAAAAAAAAAATGTGGTCACTGGATGCCATTAGTTTGAAAAATCAGGGAGGATTTCTTTTTGTCTGAGAGGGGTAAAACTTTAATGGCAACCCAGTGCTAAGTTCCTAACTTTGTGTTTGGAAAAGTCAGAGGGTGAAAGCAGTTCCCTTCAAACACACAAATTCTAGGCAACCTTTTAAAATAATTTTGAAGGGAAAACAGAACACTAAATCATGTAACAGGGCTTCCAAAATGGTTGGGGTTTGTGTTGTTGGTTTTGGTTTTCTTTTTTTCCTTCCCTGGATGATTTTTGAATTTAACAAAACAGTTAAAAGCATCTCTTGGTCCAAGCATCTCAATTAACTCTGGGTTTGAAACCTTCTGCAGGTAATGGGTGATAAGGGAATTGTTGTTTTGACAGCCTGCATTCCCAGGAATATGCAGAGTGTGAGACCGGCTTCTTATCAGCTTTTCAAAGTAAAAAACTTGCTTGTAATTTTTCCCTTCTAAGTTCCATTTTATACTCTTAAGAAATGTCCAATTTGTAGCACCGAAGGAAGGTGGCACGCTGGGGAAAGCGCTCTGCATAACATCTGAGTATGTCCAATATGCTTGATCCCCTCTGCGGAACTCCTACAGAGAAATCTCTCCTTTTGTCTTTGAAATAAAATGGATTATTTTGTAAGCTTCAGAAGTGACAAATGAGATGTCATTAAGATGCTGATTTTAGAGATACCACAGAAATATCTTCAATATTTTTGCATAATTTTTTGTCTCCTGGACAAGATAATGCTCTCTGATAATATGTATTTTGGGAATGGACCCATTCAAAAGTGAATGATAACTTTGAATGTTACTTATCTATCTTTGTTCAGAGACTGTGAAACTGTCTTGATTCATTATCTTGAAGCAGTGACCTGGGGATAAAAGGAACTTCATTGTCACACAGAGTCCCTTGAGCCTTGTTTCTTTGGTGCAACGTTCTGTCAAACTGAGACAGCAATAAATTAACCTTTATTTTTTTTTTTAGGAAATTTATGATCAAAACTCAGAGGGACATTATTGCCTCACTTTGGATGGCAGTTTATTTTCACATCCTGGAGTTTGCCAGTGTGTCTGTGTTCTCTGGTGTAAAGAGGCTGCTTGGAGAACAGGATGGGCTGGATTTGCTTCAGACATGGCTTCGGGGTCCTGCCTGGCAGCCAGGTTTGGTCGTGTGCTCTGCTCTGCATTCAGGTCACTCCTTGACAATCTCTGCTTAATGGCAACCCAAAAAAAAGTTGAGCACATAATAGACTTCACAGACTATTGCTATAGACGGTGATATGGCTAGGAGAGAAGAGCTGGACCTGCTGAATGCGAAGTCAAATCTATTTTCTTTTTCAAGTTAGTTTTGCTGTCCCTAAAGCTGACATTTTACGCAGAGTTTATCATTTATTGCTTTGATAATATGGGATAGCCATTCATTTTAATCTTGCAAAATACTGTATTGAAAATTTTACTCTGCAGGAAGTTGAGAATTGTTTTTAAATCGGTGAGTTTTAAGGTAACTGTTCTAAACAATCTTCAGTAAAAGACTCTCTAAAATAGAGTAAATTCTGATTTGTAGAAAATGCCAGACTATGAAGTTTCACAGCTTGCAGCTTTTTATTATGATAGTGTTACTCCTGATTTGAGCAAAGTGCCTCCCGAGTTTGTGGTGTGATGGACTTTTTCTGGATGTTATCCAGTAGGTGCTGACTTAAGTGAGTGTTTCTCAATATATTCCTTTCATAGAAAAGGCAGAACGATACTGAGTGACCCCTCATTAACACCAGTAGCCTTAATTTGGATTTGCCTTTAGTCACCCGGATCTTCTTACCTAGAGATGATTTATGCTTACAAATTATTCAGGTTTTACAGGGCAAAGACAGTTTCCTGGGGGCAAGAAACAAAGAGCAAGAGTTGTAATAGGGTGATGTGTGGTAGTTAGTGGCTAGTAATTAAAAGGCTTTAATTACTGTCATTTTTTCTTTGGTGGAAAATTGTTCTCTGATTCACTGGTTCAGAAGGTGAAGGGATGTGTTGCACAGCTGAGAGTAAATATCCAGCATCTGAGATGGATTGTTGCTTCCATGAAGTTCGTGAAGTTGGTTCTGCTGGTGACAAAGGCGAGCAGGGAGTATTGCAATGTGGTGAAATGTTAAGAGTGTGTGCTTGTTATTTGCTGACTATTTTCATGTAATCTAGAGTCTCTAATCGGGTTTTAAGCTGTGGCACTAGGTTCTGCATAAAGATAAATGAGGTATACTGCCTTTAGAAGTTTCTAATCTAACAAGTCAGAAAGGAATGGTGTTAGTGATAGTTATTTTCATACACCTTTTATTATATCAGCAACAAAGCCCCTGCCTGCCTGCCCCACTACTGGCAGAGCTGGCCCTGCCATCCAGTGTTTTAGGGAATATATAGCCTGAGCATAAGTTACAGAGCACTTAATAAAAAAAAACTTATGTAGAAGAAACTGTATTTGCACTCTAGGAGTCACAATTTACAGCAGTGGGTGCTTACGGAGTTATTTCTTCAGCAATCTTTGCTAATATTGTTAGAATTATATTTGTTGTCTTAATCTGATGGATGCAATCCTCGCTTCCCATGTCCATGTGTACCTCGGCTTCCTCCTTGGGGAGGACGGAACGATGACAGCGTGTGATGGCGAGGAGGTGGCTCAGGCACAGTGCACGCCAAAGAACAACAGCCTGACAAATATAAATGACTGGAGTGAGTTGGGAGTTTGCATCTGTTGAGGTGCTCTGACTTCCTTGATACAGTAAAATGAAATCTCTATCTAGTGAATGTGAATGAATGCCCAAAGGAGGAAACACAATGTAAAAACTGACATTGTTTTTTCTCTGCCTTTTTTTTAGATAATTAATTTTTTGAAGCCTTTAATTCCCATTTATCATAAGCATGTCTCAGAAACACGCTGTGTGTGTGTCATTTGTTTTATCAGGCACAATAGGCCTGTATATATTTCATAATGTGTGAATTGTGTATAAGAGCAACTCCAGAAGGGATAATTTCAGCAAAGAAGCTTGAGATTGATCAGGATCTGACAGACGTGCTGTGAGAACGAGGAGAGCGTGGTGAGAGGTGCCACCGGCACATTCCTGCTACCCTTTGTCTCCCCAGGCCATCTTTTCAAATTCCCTTTTCTCTTCCCTTATGCAAAAGGCAAGGCCAATATTTATCTCAGGACTCATAACAGCTACCACAGCAGAAGAAAACTGTATTGTGAGTGCTGAAAAAAATCAGTGATGTGTACATCAAAAAAGTTATTACTGTGAGGAGTTGCGCTTTTGGGGACGTGTGTTTTAGGTACCTTCTATTTTTGAACGTTCAATTTTGTGGGTCACTGACTGCACCTGTTAAAGAGCCTGTGCCTCTCCCAACATACAGACTGGATTCAGCAGAGTATTCAGAGGCTGGATCAGGGTTAGAAATCTGGTGATTTGCTGGATCTGGGCCACAGCCAGTGTTCAGGAGACCAGAGCTGCCTGTGCCCAAGATGCTTCTTGAAAGAGCATATCTCAGCAATGCTCTCTAGCACCATGGGCTACCAGCTACTTCTGAGCAAAACACTTAAAAGCTGCCCATGATTTAAGCATCTTGGACACTTCACAGACCTTTGGAATAATTTCTTCCAGGACCACTGATTTATTTGTTTGCCCTGGATGATGTGGTTCCTGCCCCTCACACTAACATGCTCACAAAGGTGTCCAACCTCCTCATTGCTTTTGAACACTAAATTGTGAGAAGGGCATTCTCATATCCATATGGGCTGATGTATTGAAATGTAGTCCTGCTGAATAAGGTCTAATCCTACTGCTTTCCCTAACTGCTGTTAGCATTTATATCTGCCACAACTTTTTTATTAATTCATTCCTTCTGTTGCTCCCCTGGAATAACACTGTTTACCCCTTTCATGGATAAAGCAATTTTCTTTAATTTAGGAAACCCCTTGTTTGTCAGTTTTACTAAAGAAACATCATTGCTTTTGCCGCATGACCCGTTATGTAAGATGAACAGTTTCTTTAACCTCTGTATATAGAGGATGCCTCCATGTTACCATTTAGTCCATGAGTCTGAGTGACTTTTAATGAATTACTGGCTCAAAGTCATTGTTCTTCCGATTTCTGAATCAGATGGGGAGCAACCTCACTTTGCAACTATCAGCAACAGGACTGGAGAATCCCAATGTTTGGTATTCTCTCCATCCCCTTCCTAATATTTGTGTTCCTGGAGGCAAAATACATACTGTTTGTCCTCAATATCTAGGTCATTCTGGACTTAACTTTATCTTACAAATTGCTAAGGAACATTAACAGTTGGTATTCTGCAGCCTCTTCAGGCAGCCCATACCTGTGCTTGAGCTGGCCTTAAGCAGTTTTCTCTTAAATCTGAAACTTAATCTCTTTTGCATATTCATTCTTGTTCTATCCACTTTAGATGTGGGAACAAATTATTTCTTTGTTTCCAACAGTTTTATACGTTTTAATATTATTAGCATTTTTCTCATTATTATTCTTTAGGCTAAGCAACTCCATTTGGTTTTTATTTATAGGATATGTTTTGTAGACCTCTTATCATTTGTGGTGTTCTCCTTTGGATGCTTCTGTTTGGGACAAATCTTCCTTGACATGCAGCATTACATGCACACGTGTAGTACTGGATCTGAGGCCCCTGGTGCTGAGGAGAGTGATAGGCTGCTTGCCTGGCAGGAATTTTCTGATGAAAAAGACCTGCAAACCTGGTTTATACATCCCAGGCAGGGTTTTTGCTGCTTTCACAGTCACAGGGCATTGCTGACACGTTCAGCTGCGTGTGGATCAGGGCAGAGCTAGTTGCTCCCCAGCATATGTTTGTGCTATTTACTGCAGTACATGGCACTTGTCTCTTACACAATTCCATCCTTCTGTTTTAATCTGGTTTTATGGCCCATTTGTCAAGATGATTTTGAATTACATTCACATCCTCAGAGGTACCTGCAGCCTCTTAGTGTCAGCAGCAGGCTGAATAAGCACAGCTTCTCTTCCACCATTGCTACTAATAAAAATACTGGAAAACTTGGAACTAAAGACAGACTCATTTTCAAAGTGAACTTTCAATAATTGCTTTCCAGCTATGGCTCTTCAGTCAGTTAGATCCACCCTTCAGTAAAGTTACAGAATAGGCCTCCGGTGAAGTCTAAATTGAAAATTTCCAAAGTGATAAAATAGAAAAAACACATGTTCTGCAAATTGTCTGAGGGGTGAGTTCAAATCACAAATGGACTGCATGCAGGCAGCCTGTGTATGTTTTAAAAATAATCAGATAATTTTACCTGCTAGGTAGATGGAAGGAGAAAGGAATTTTGAAGTTATTATTAATTCTTTTCCCTCCCTCCTTAAAAGCATTTGAGGGAAGTTGGCAGGTGTACCCAAAGAGGGTGAGGTAAGCTGTGCTGCCAGTGAACACTGGTTTCTGTAAATGTTTCTTCTCAGAAAGGATTCCTCATTCTTTAGAGTATTTGGGGATTCTAAAGGAACCGATGGCCAATCCATGTCATTGTGTTCATTTTGAAAAAAAAAAAAAATAAATAAAAGGCTGCATTGTCTACTGAATGTGATGTGGATGGCTCAAAAATCAGAAGTTGAAGTAAAGAGTTTAAGATCTTCTAAAGTTAAATCATTTCACTTACAACTAAACATTTCTGTTTCAATATTTCTCTGTTAATGCTGCTCCTTAAGTGCTAAAAGCTTAAATAAACATGTGTTATAGTGTTTTATCAAAAAAGGGAGTGCAGCAGTGCCAGCTCTCTGAAGACTATACTTTTGGGAAATGCTTTCAGAGAGATGGAAATAGATAATGGTGTTTTGGTGTAGCTTTGCAGACTTTTTAGTTATGTATATTAGAAGAAGGTATCTTCATGTTAGGGAAAAGGGTTTCTTTTGAATCTCAGAAGACTTTCTGTAGCTTATTTTCTGCTTTTTTGTGTAGATGAGATGAATTTGAGTTTACACTAAACCTTTGTGCTCAGGTTTTGCTGGGACTGGTCTTTCTAGACTTGACCTACAATATGCATCCAGTGTAGGTGTTGTTGCATACATTTGCATGTGCCCTTTTACTGAGACACACAAACATCGTGTAATCTCAGCAGGTGTATGGTCCCAGGTTCTGTGCAACCAGACAGCAGTTGGGTAACCCGTAGCTTGGTTCTCTCTTCTGCATCCAAACCTGAAGATTATTTTTATGATACTATATTTAAAAAGCTTGGTGTAAGTCTGTGGAGGTTTTGGTACCATGAATTGATGCTTCTGTTTGGGAAAGCAGTGAATTCCCACTAGAAATTTGCTCTTGCCCTGGGGTCAGACCTGTGGCAGTTGGAGGGGTGGGCATCACCTTAAACCCAGCAACTCACCTGTTAGTGCGCAGAGTGTTTTGTGCTTACCCGTAGCTTTGTTGAGTGATTAAAAGATGTCTGTTGCTGTCTGGATGTGCAGCATGCTTCATTAACAGTGATTTATTTTGGAGTTTAGCAGAATTGGCACTGTGCAGCACACCGATGTGCAGTAGAAAAACGTGAGATGATTGCTAAGGCTTGCCGATGCTGCTACGGCTGCAATACTTGGGGGCCTTAGACATGTTTTGCAGATTTTAATCCAGAATAGTCACAACAGTGTGAGTTCCTATAGTGCAAATTGTATCTACAAAAGTATTTTTTGCGTTTTGAATGCATCCATATGCCTTAGCCTTAGGTTTTTCATTTCTATTTTTTTTCAGAAGTGCTAATTATTAAACATCTAAATGGAATTACTGACAAAGAGCCATGCCTACTAATCCACACCAATTCACTACAAATATTTCTACTGCGTGCATCTTTTTTCTTTTTTTTTTTTCCTCATACCTGATTGCAGTCAGGGCTCTTAGAGTCAATTCTCTTGTCAGAATCCTATTACAAACAAAGGTGCCTTTCAGAAGAATTTGCAGTGGATTCATTGCCAAAAGTAAAGTTAAAGAGACATCTGCACATGTGTCTTTGCACTAGGTTTTCTAATGGGATGCACTTCCAAACTGAAGCACAGCTATCTCATTTTCATCTTGAAAAAATATCTTGTATAGTGCTGAAACTACATACACTTCCTTCTGGAAATAAAATATTAAACTCTGCAAGTTTTCAGGCCTCTTATATTCTCCTTCAGAAGCAGTGCAACCCCCATGGGATTTTATAGTCAGAAAACATTTAGAAATGGGAAGGATCTTTTCAATTATATATTTTTTTGCTCATGCACAAATGTTCCTTTTCCCTAAAGTTGTTGCCATAAAAAGTCAGCGTTCTTCAACAGCTTTTACACAGCTCTGAACAATAGACCTGCTGATACGAATAGCAGCTATGTTTACAGGAAAACATTTTGAAGATTGAACTCATTCACATGTGAAATAGGGAACTACCACAAGAAATGAAAACACTGCCGTATCTTGAATACCACCGTATTTTAACCTTAGAAAAATATTTTTAATGGTAATAATCGAATTTACTTTTCACTATTTTTTATGCTAAGGCAGGCATTGTTTCTCTTCAGAAAACTTGCTGTGAGATATCAGCCTGTGTTAGGAGATGTATCAGTAGAAGTCAGGGTGTGGGTTAGTGTGTGGTTATTCTGGCCAGGGCTCAACTGATGTCCAGGTCCCTCTTTCCAGTGCAGCTTCTGGGAGGGCTGTCACAGAGCTCTGGGAGGGTGGTGCTTCTGAAGCTTTAATATTAATCCAGCAATAGCATTTCTGGACAGGATGACAGAATGTGGTACTGTTCCATATATTTAGAAAATTATGTATGCTAAAGCCTCTTCTAGGAATATATTAGAAGGTAGTTATTACAGGATATATACTTTAGCTATCAATGCATGGAGTTCACATTAACATCAATGGAAATACCAACAGGAGTCTACGTGCGATGTTAATACCAGTTCATTAATACCAGAAGTGACTGTTTCCATTCAAATAGCTGCAAATGTTTCTTTGAAGCACACGTGTGACCCTCTGATGTCTGCTGGTTCTCCGATGTATGTTTTGAATAACCAAGTAATAGGGAACATTTTCAGCTTTTTCACTGGACTTAATTGTTAAGTGCGCTAAGCACTAAAAATATGTATTTTTAGCATAGCTTTTATTTTTGGCTGAAAGCAACACCCAGTGTTTGTGTCAAAACATCACAGGAGGAAAAAAAGAGCCTGCTGTTTTTAATGCCTTTATAAGCTAAAAACTAATTTACGCTAGTAATTTTGAAATGCTTCGTATTAGTGTTTAAAATGCTTAGAGAGATGTGTGATTTCCTACGTAGAAAAAAATCAGTTTGCAAAAAAACACAAAGTAACCAGAATTTTTGCCAAAGGTGTGGTGATTCAGGAGAAGCTCTGATAAGAGAAGTTGCAGTGGGGAGGGGTAAAAAATTGAAGTCTATCCAAGACTTTTCTCACATCTTTGGAATTACAAGGGAATAAAATACTAAAATGGCAATTTCAGTTCAAAGAGAGTATCAGGGATGTGATGCAAATGGCGTTGGGACCTGCAAACAAGCCAGCGATCTCCATGGTCCTCAGTGAAGAATTGTCCCTTATCCCCATCAAGTCTCCGGAAGCACCATCCTCAACGCCTGTGGAATAGAGACTTTTTGCTTGACTTTGCTCATATCTGGTGTTTTATATTCCTAGATTTTTTTTTCTTTTTAACCGAAAGGCACATATTCTATTTTCTTGCCACCGGCACTGCTTACAGGCAGCTGAGAGCTGAGTGCTCTTGTCCCTAATCCCCATAGTAGGGGGATTCTAGTCAGCCCTTCCGCACACTGGCAGCTCACAGATGGGTCTGCGGGTGCTTTTGATGGGTTCCTGGCAGTAGGTTAAGTTGATAAGTGCTATACCTCTTGTGTTTTTAATTAGGTATCAAAAGGTTTTAAGTGATTGTTCTGTTTCAGTCCCACGTAGCTTATTGCAGAGAGCGAGGAGAACAGTCCTAAAGCATCACATTGCAGTGTAATGAGGAGAAGTCTTGTAAGTGACACAATGGGTTTATTGATGGGAATAACACATGGGAAAACCAGAACACAAAAGAATTTCAGCAGCTGCTGGTGAATAGAAGATTTGTCTTCAATCTCACTTAAAATAGGTAAAACCAAGAGCAACCTGCCCTTGGTAGCAATAACCTTTATAGGTACAGTTACCAGCAACAGAATTTAGTGCTTAGAGGAAAAATAGTATTTGCCCATGTATGAGGACTATATAGGATAAACAAATATGTTTCTTGAGTTCACTATAAACACACAGAGTAACTGTTTAACTATGTTAATCAATATAAAGCTCTAGGATGACATTTTCCTTCAAAAATTAATAATTAATACTCCTAATAACTAAGTGAATTATTCTTTTCATTGATTAGTCCTTCCTGTAACCCCCAGCTAGCTTAATCAGTCTGTGTGAGAATAGATGAATATATGCAATTAATCTCTACCCCCTTCAAAGTTGCATCTTCAGATCAGAAGATTCTTAGTCTTCTCAGTGCGTTGAACCTGACTTTATTAGAAGAATCTTATCAATTTCAACTCACAAAAGCAAGCAGAGACTTCTCATCATGCCCCTTCACGTGCTATTAGTCATGCAGTTTGTCTTGTAAGCACGGAGGCCCCTTAACTTCCAGCCTTCAGTGATATGAATAAATTATAGGAATGTGTGTCTAGCTTGATTTATTTGTTTTTAATGTTTAACTGCCTGCTCTGGAAAAGGTTTGTTTCATGAAAGGAGGCATTTTTTCCCCCTTCAGTTGCATTGAGGGGAGGATACTTTGCAGTGATAAACTGAGGAAGTCTTTAAATTGCCTGCTTACAAATTTTAACTACTTACAAGTTGTAACAGAGTACAAGGAAAAAAAAAATCAAGTTTCACCTGGAGATGTTTTAGGGTTTATTTTTTTTCAAATAATTCTAGGGCAATGGGAGTGGGGGTGAAATGGGACAAGCATCCCCCTTTCCTGAGCAGGGTGGGAACAGTTTCTTGAAAATGTCACCTTGAAGAGACAATGTCCTTCGCATACCAGGTGATATTTGTAGACAAAAGTGAGAATCATTCTCCTAACTTTCCTCTTAATTGTTATCTGCAGAGTTAACTAATTACACTTCAGATTATGCCAGAGAGGCAGTGAGTGAATCTGCTGATAACAAAATTGAGACCAAAAAAAAAAAAAAAAAATAAATCTGACAACACCCAAGTGGAAGATGCAGATGCAGGGTTACAATTTATAATCCTCACCTGGTACCCAGCATAGGCAGTCACAAACCACTCCTCAGAATGATTTTAAATGAAATGTTTATAAAGGTTTCTTTGTTGGTCTTCAGATGCAACTACCCTGGAAAAAAACAATAAACTTCCAACAAATAGAACGACCAGCAATCCTAAATCACCTTGTAATCTGTCTTTGTTCTTTTACAGATTAAAGGTCACCTAACATTTCCGAGGATCCCCATTGTCTTCTATAGTTACCAGTCTCATCTCCTCTGACCTGGGAAGCTGAAGATGAGGTTGTTATGGGAACTGCTCGTGCTGCAATCATTCATGGTGTGCCTTGCAGGTAAAGTGTCGTTTTAAAACTTTTGATATTAGAATGCCACTGTATTTCACACTAATGCAAAAGTGCACTACGTTTTATATGCTTGTGATAAAATGGCAAAATAAGTCCCCGCTTCATGCCCGGCATTACAAAAGGTTGCTGAACAGGTCACGCTGATGCTCTTAACGACCTCCTTTTCCCATTGATCATTGTATCCACAGCAAAAGCACAATGTTTCAAAGGTCTGCTCTACTCGTTTCCAGTTCAAAGTTGCTGTTGATGAGACTTGTTTTCTCATGTTCTGTGCTAAGCATTTCAATGCTCAATTAAACCTACGTGGAGTATAGCTTTAAATCCCATTAAAATGGTGTTATGTTACTGCGAAGACCTCGCTCCATTTAACAAATAATTAGAATAACTTATTCCAGTAATATAACCGTATTCTGTAACTGCCCTTGTTTAACTTTCTTCCCTGAGAGTTGCAATGTTTTGAGCATTCCTGGCAAAATGAAATTTCTGAGGAATGTGCCCTTATCCTAGAGCTCAAATGGTTCATGAAGGCATTTCAGATTTGCAGAGGGTCAGCAAAGCTTGCAGCAAAGCCTTGCTGCCCCTTACATGTGCAAGGAGTTGCTTGTCAGCTGTTGCTGGGTGTCAAGGAAACCTTGGGAAAAGAAATTTCCCTACCATGGGGGAATGGGGCTCACATTGCTCCACCTCAGTGATGGGTGCTGGGATCACACTGGGGCTGTCCAAGTCTATTCTGAGTCTCTCTTTCTCTGCTGTTCATCTATCGTTGATTATTTGAATTGGTATTATTATTCTTTAAAATGTATTTGGTCCTCGGGGAGGGTGGTATATTTTAATTAATGTTTATGTCACCTTGGTATTTATCTGGATTGCTCTAATTTATCTGCTGCTTGCTGCTGAGAATGTTTTACTGCTTTGTTTAGTAACTTCTGCTCTCTTCCCTTTTATATGTGTTCATTGTCAGGGTACTTTTTCAGCATTTTAGGTAATAGCAAACTACTTATAATAGTGTTTACTTTCTTCTGCTTAGCTCTGCTTGAACATAAAGCCACTTTTATTCCGGTACTTATGGGTACCTATTTTTGAAATTTGCTTCCAAGTCTTTCTAAATGTGCTATGACAGTTTCTGAGCTGGCAGAAAATTGGATGCAGAGAGATTCTGCAATGCAGTGCCACACATGTTTCAGGAATTGCAACCCTAGATAAGTTAGGTTGCGGGAATATATGAAGTATGATCCTTTATTTTAAGCAAGTAAACAAAACAGTGGAAAAACAAAAGCATGCAAAATATTTCAAGTATAGAAATTACAGTAAAAATGTATCTATTGCAAAGTGTTTAGGGTCAGCAAAAAAAAGTTTCAGGAGAATGTGTTCAAGTGGCTGTCCTTATCTTTTACATCATTTTTTTTTTTTAGAAAAATGCATCTCAAAAGCACTGGCTTTCCCGATGCCATTCTGCAACAGCATTTTTTCTCATCTTTGTATGTCCTGAAAATCTTCAGGGCATGGCATTGCTTTCTCTGTCCTGCTGAGGGAGATTCAACAGAGTTACAGGGAGGAGTGCCAAAAGTTTTGCATGAGTTTTATGTTAGGTGGTGAGCGAGGAAGCTGTTTCATTTTGTTGAATGATGTGGTTTGGGCTGACTTATTTGGCAAGATTTAAATCTGGAAGTTTCTGTGTGTGCCTGCAATGTTGCACAAGCCGGCTGTAGGCAGGGATGGGGTTTTGCTGCGTGAGCCAAGACGTTAGCACGACGCAGGGCTGGCTCCCTTGGGCGCAGTGCTGTTACTAGCCAATGCACTCGGGATGCTTCCCGGACCTGTGCAAGTGTTTTGCGCAGGGCTGTGGTGTTATGGACTATGTGAACGCATTCAGCTCTTCCTGTTAAATATTCCAAAATTAAGCAGGGAACTCTACTGGATACCTCGTATTTTCTTATTCTGCATTAGTGCACTCTGCAAGGTGGGAGGAGGTGACTATAAAGTAGTTAATTTTTTGCAGCTGTAAAACAAAAGTTCATAGGCAAACCTTCAGTCTTTCTTAATTTTTGTATTTTTATGTTTGCCTCCTGCCCCACTTCCTTCTCTCTTGTATTTAGTTCTTCCAATTGTTATCACATGCACAGCCCAGGTATCCCTCTTATCCTTGTCTCTGCTGCTGAGAGCAGCACACACACCTGGTGGAGGATGAGCTTTTTGTGGGTTGCCCTGACATACATCACCCGGAGGCCAGTGGCCCAGTGGCACTTTGGGGACAGCCCATGGGTTCCAGCTACTGCCAGTCCCAGCATGTACTGCGGGGGTTTTTTGTTGGGTTTTTTTTGTTTGTTTGTTTTGGTGGGTTTTTTTGTATGCTTCCTAAATGAACATCTGTTCACTAGAAATTGCATGAAAACTTCCAAACTCATATCATTCAAGCCATTAAACAGCTGTCAAACCCGAAGCACTTAGAGCATCTGAAGGTGTCATTGAAGGTACCAGTGATCTGCTGCTGCCGGCATGCCAGGAGAAGAAAGACGTGCCAGAACTGTTCACAGTCCACGTGGAATATTGCTATTGATTTTACGTACTGGGTGTTCAGATATTACAGTTCCTCACAGCAGGATAAAGCACTCACATAGAAAGCTCAGTCAATCCCAGGACATACTTAAACCAGCTATGTAGAGGTGCAAATCTACTAATAATTTCAGGGGCTATCCAGCCTCCCTCGAAAAGGCAGCAGCATTGAGAAAGATCTTTCTGAGCTTACCGTACGCTTTCCATCCATCATCCAACCTGAGACCATATTTTTCAGCCTGCTTTTCTCACTGGTGGTTCTAAGGTTGGGCTGATAAAAACTAACAGTGCTTTCTTTGCGCTTGATGGTTGATGTATATCAGTTAAGGGCTTCTGATTATATTTGCTGGAGTCTTCAGGTATCAGCTCTGGGAAGCAGTAACAGCAAATTATTCATTTGCTGCCAAAGAACTGATTTGTTAGGGCTGTCAGATTCCTTAAACAGCAGTTGTGGTGGTGATAATTTTGAGTTTTAGAGAGTAAGATGAGAGGCAGAATAGGCTGCTTTTCTAAGTCGTTACTTTGTTAAGACGTGACCTCTCTTGGGCAGCCCCACATAACTGTTGCATATCTTGAAGTGCATTTGTGTACAGCCTGGGAACAGCAACAGGGAAACAAAAGACATTGCACAGGATGAGCCAGTCTGACTTTTGTTAATGAAGATGGGCATAGGCTGTGTGTCTGCAATGTGCTGGACAAGAATGAAAGGAAATTTTCTGTATTTCTGTGACTCTTATGCAATTCTTTGCCTCATTAACTTCCTGTAGCAGTGAGTTTCACTGTTGAAGTCATATTTACATGTTAATGAGCTGCAGTTGCATTGATGCATTAGCTGTGTGAGTGTGCATATGCATATTTTATAATGTAATTTAACCCATGAAGATCACTCGTGTTTTGACAAAAAAAGCAAAAAAAGAACCTAGTAGTTTTGACAGTTGTTTATGTTTTGCTGTGTGTATGACTGAGTCTGGCTTGCTCTCCTGCCCCCAATCTCTGTCTTGGCTTTTTCTTGAAGGCTTTGGTTTCTGGCCTTCTGTTTGTTCTTGATGTTTAAAAAGAAAAATCTCTGCTCACAACAAGCACACTGGCCAGCAAGACTGGCCCTCCTTTTTTCTTAGCAAGCACCATGTAAACACAATGACTTCAATAAACCACTTTCTCTTGGAAGTCTATAATAATGCTTCTGTTTCAACAAGTTTGTTTTGTCAAAGTGCTATTGCAGCTTTATCTGTTCAGTGCTCCAGGAGGGTTGACTGAACTAGCTCCAAAATGCACAGGCCAAAATACAGGATTTGTTTTACTATTATGTGAATAAATAAGGAAAAGCTGTTCTTTCTCTCTGCTAACTTGGCTTCTTCATGAAACCTCCCAGCTATGTAAGCCTTTGTTTTGTAACAGACAAAATGGGCTGTACAAAGATTGCTGGTAATTTTTTAGTGGAACATGGGAGGTGATCCTGAAACTTAGAATTGCCTGTGTTGCCTCCCTAGAGTAGTTTCTATAGGTCATTCTGCAATTTCTGTATACATTTACACTCTGTTACACGAAAAGCTGGATTTTCACCATTGTCCAGGTATCCAGAATTAGTTATTAGCTCTATTGCCTCTCATATCTGAAGAGGTAAGATGAATTAATATGGAGAAGGCCACATACGCAAAGCTTATGCATCATTTCAGCTGCCAGAACAGGGGTTAGGGTGGTATTTATCAATGGGCTGTTTGCCAGCTGTCTGTACAGGGAAGCCTGTTACTGGCGTCATGATAGCCCAGCAACACCCACAATTAGTTCTGTAAATCCAGAGACAGCATTGTATTTTTCAATATGGAATTCTATCCTATTTTTTATTAGGGTGGAACAAAAGCATTGTTTCACCTTTTATCTGCTGAAAAATGCCATTTTCTAATCTAGTAATACGCACACAAGAGCAGAAGTTTAAAAAAAAAATGATAGAAGTTTTCAGCATGGTGTGTTTTGGTTTTGGTTCGTTTTTTGTTTGGGTTTTTTGTGTGATTTGTTTGTTTTATTTGGTGGGGGGGGGGTGGTTTGGTTTTGATGTGGGGTTTTTTTGGTAACTGTTTTTTACAGGAAAATACACTCATAAATGCCTGTCCAGGTACTCTCAGTCTGTCATGTGCTGATACAGCACAACCAATACCTCGGCAGTGGTTCAGACCAGAATATTTAGAGCATGGCTATGTAATTCCTGGGGGAAAAAAAAACCAACCCCAAACATATATATGTTCAGGTGGTTTCCATTGTTAGACAAAAATCACAGTAATTTATATCAATGCATTCCAATAAGATAAGGCATCTAGCTCTATTAAAAATTAAAACTCAAAATCCATTCAAAGATGATGAATATTCACAGGCCTGTTTGAATTCATGCTTCTATCCAAGCAGATGTAGGTTACGTAAAAAAGAAATTCTGCTAATTTCATGTCTGAATATAAATAATTAAACCAAGAAGTAGTGTTGTACATATTAAATGATGGTCTTCTTTAAATGGTGCAGCAATTCAATTTGTTCAGCATTTTTTCTGGTGCTGTGTAGTTCCCATGACTGGTGCTTTGATGTTAGTGGGTAGCTGGAAAATGATTAATCTGTTGCAGTTCCATAATTAATTAATTTATATTTTGGTCAGTTCTGCAGCACTTTGCATTTCTGTACCAAACTGCCTAATTAATGTTTGCATAGCACTTGGAACAGATAAAGCACCGAATGACTCCTATTAATATAATCACTTCTCAAACACAACCCAGCCCTTGGCTTCACGGCACTGGATAAGCTGTCACTGAAGCTCACTGGAAAAGGTTTTGCCGATGAAATCTGGCTTGCCCTTAATACTTTGGGCTTTTTTCTGAATTATTTGAGGAGTTTCTTTGATCACTTTATGTTCCTGTATTTTCAAATGCTACAGCAAGAGCCATGAAGCCCCCTACTCCTCACCTCATGTCAGCCATTGGTGCCTCTCCTGGCGTGTAAGTGAGTTTTCTACATCTCCTTTGAGCTCAAATTATGGTCAGTATGTTAGAATTACCCAAGGTACAGAGGGATTTGGATGTTAAGATGGTCTGGTCTGCAGAGGGTCTTGGGGACAAATTTTGTGAAACGACCTGCTCTAGAGAGGGCTCAGGATAAAATACATTTTTGATTGTAACAACTACTTTGTCATGTCACGGTCCTGCTAATGATCCCTAAAAAAATCTGCCAGTCCCCACCGTGGTAGGTGATGAGGTCATGGGACAGCAGTGCCGTAACACCAACACCACAGTGTACTAGTTGCGAGTGTTGATTTTTCACTGAAAACCAAATACTTAACATCATACAAGCTTTACTGTCTGAGCAAACACACTGCTGGAGATTATTGCCTTGAGTGCACTGGTCTTCCTTCAGAAAAGTTTTTAAAAGCTGCCTAAAAATGTGCTTTAAGTTGTCAATAAAAGGCGGTGCTAAATAGTTACTCCAGTGGAGGACTTCGAACAAGCATTTTCTGGAATAAAAGACATTTTCTGGCATAAAAGGCTGCTCTTAGTCGCAGCTGGGGCAGGCTGCTACCAGCAGTAGAGGACAGTAAATGGTAAGGCCCAGTGGGAGATGAGAACCGTTTGTTCTTTGTAATTTCCCAACTTTTAGCATTTTTGCTGCTGCAACAGACATCTGTATGTCAGCTACCTCGTACTTCCATGGATGCTTCTGCTGCATGAGGGCTGGGGACTGCAGGGTCACTAGCCCCAAAGGGTGCAAAGGATAGAGTGGAGATGAGTTGTGCAAAGATACAGATCACTTCTGCAGGGGAATGGCCCTTTCTGTGGCAATTCTGTTCATTTTTTAACTGTCATGGAATTAGATTTTATCCATCTTGTGGTAGTGCCTGGACTCCAGTGTGACATTAAGCTCACCAAGACTGTTAACCATTGGTTCCACTCAAGTGTCAGCTACACCCACATCCCAACCAACATTGCCACCTGTTGAATGTGATTAAACTGGTCTGTGTTAAATGTGCTTTCAGAATGTCAAGAGGCAATATTGCTATAGTTGATAGTTGTTTTGTTGTCAATGGAACACACTGCTGTAAAAGTCACAGCTTTTGAGGTAAGAACAGCTATAAGTGGTGAAGCTGTCATGGTTTAACCCCAGCTGGTGACTAAGCAGCACGCAGCCACTCGCTCATTTCCCTGATGGGATGGAGGAGAAACTGAGAAGAGTAAAAGTAAGAAAACTCATGTGTTTAGATAAAGACAGTTTAATAGATAAAGCAAAAGCCACATGTGCAAGCAAAGCAAATGAATTCATTCAGTATGTCCTACTGGCAGGTGGGTGTTCAGCCATCTCCAGGAACACAGAGCTCCATCACATGTAACAGTGACCATGCCTCTGAACACCTGCCCCTTCCTCCTTCTTCCCCCAGCTTTAGAAGTTGAGTATAAGGTCATATGGTGTGGAATATCCCTCTGGTCAGTGGGGGTCAGCTGTCCTGGCTCTGCCCCCTCCCAGCTTCTTGTGCACCCCCAGCCCACTCACTGGTGGGCTGGTGTGAGGAGCAGAAAAAGCCTTGACACTGTGTAAGCACTGCTCAGTGATAAGTGAAACATCCCTGTGTTATCAACACTATTTCCAGCACAAATCCAAAACATAGCCCCATAGCAGCTACTGTGAAGAAAATTAACTCTATGCCAGCCAAAACCAGCACAGAAACAAAAAGTGAGTGTTACAGTTTGCTGTGGATAATGGTTAGCAGCATGAGACCCCAAAATGTGCCATGGAAGTGATGCAGGAGCTGGCAGAGGTCCACTCCCTGCCTTAGCACTTGGTCTGGAGTCCTCCCAGGGAGTGGCCTTTCCTTGTACTTGTTGTTCTTGACTAGAGCTCAAGTGTCTCAAACTCACACCAGAACCAGAAAGCATTCCTCTAATGTCAAGGAAAAGTTATGCAAGCTTCATACAATTAAAATTCTCATTTCAGTTTGGAACAAAAAAATCAAAAGAAGTAGGGTCATTAGAACCTGCAAGTGCATCTGTCATTGTCTTCTCCTGCAAACCTGTAAAAGTTCGTTCTTGCAGTGAAACATTTGGCTGTTTCTTCTACTTCAGTAATGCCAGTCTGCTGCATTTCCTGGGCAAGCCTCAACCGTCTCTAAGGATAGACAGAAGCTTCCTTACTATATATAAACATATAAACAGAATTAAATGTGTTATTGAGGTGGTGGTGAGGGGTGATAATAGTAATAATAACTAATATTAATACGGTTCTATGTATTATAATACAGAGCTTTGAAGCCAGACGACATGTAATTCTACCGTGGAGATGAAGAGAGAGAATGGTTTAAACTAGAGAAATAGAGTGAGACGTGAAGGAACTTCAGAGGGGCTATGAAATGGGATGGGAACAACTGAACCTGAAGTGGGCAACAATTCATTTAAACTGAAACCAGAAGACTTTTAGCCACCAAAGTGAGATGCTACAGTATCACTCATCTGTACATAGCTGTAAAGGGGAGCTAAGAAAATGTGTATGATTACATATAATTTATGTCTATTTAGGGATTAAATGTAAAGCTTTTCTGTGGTTGCAGGGGGTTTGGCTGGGGTTCTCGAGCTCTGTACACATATTACATTGTTGATCTGTCAGCAGTGAAGCCCTTGCTAGATATGACCTCACTCTGAGGACATAATTTCCCAAATTATGAAGTTAGAGACCATATCAATTCAATTTTCTCATTTCTCTTTTATATGCAGATGATTAGGTATATTATGTTTTTCTCTGTTTAACTCGCAAGTCCATCTGGGAAAGTTTAATTACATCTTTCTTTAAAGTTATTGAGGTAAGATGATGCACTTGAAATAAAACAGAGACTATACCGACATTTTTATAAGCAGATGTTCCAACTATCTGGCTGCGTATTGATCCCCTGTGCATTTTATATGATGCTTCTTTTCAATTTAGCTTCTTTGCATTTGAATTAGTATGTAGGTATTGAAATTAAATCTCATTTTGGGAGTTACAAAAATACCTACTTTTCCAAGCATCTACCAAATTAGGGAGAATATGGACCCAAAATACTTCTTAGTTGCCAATAAAAATGAAGTTTTATGGCAAAACTTGAAGTAATTATTTTATTGCTTTTTAGGTAAAATGCGGTATGATTCTTAGAAAATCCAAATATTGTTGGAAAGGGACCTCATTTTGCAATGCTTGCATGGTCATTGAGGAGAATGAGAAGGTACTGCAGTACTGAGCTACAGTGAATATTTAGAAATAATGATTTATGTATTCATTTCATGCAAGACACGGTCCTCCCACTTTTTGAGATTTTAGTTTAGAGTTTGTCTTTACTACTGTGTTTTATCTTGAACTGCTGGGGAAAGTCTGGCATAACTAGTCAGAAATCTGGCTCTGGGTAAACATTTCCTCCTCTGACATTGCCCTGCATGGGCCCAAGATTTCTTTCCCTTTTCTCCACACTTTCATGGGTATTTCCATAATTTAGAATAGTAACAGGAGCCACTGGAGGAACGTCAGTTTCCACTCAGACTTCTGGGGTTAAATCCCTTGATTTTGCCTTCTGCCCTTACCTCGTGCAGTGAAGCATTAGCTGACCGAAAATGAAGTTGGCAGGGATCATTATTATTTGGATAAAGGTCTTTCAGCGAAGCAGCAATCAAGGGTGATCATCCAAACGGAATAAAAGAGGAAAGGGTCAATTCAACTTTGATAATTATAGTACTGTAAATGTGGGCAATAATAGAATTACCCTTCACTGACAGCTAAATCTGTAAATAGGCTGCAGAGCATTGCTGGCTAATGTTATCCATAGCAGAAAGTGAGTCTCTTTGCTACATCTGCATGATTTTGTAGGATTTCACATAGAAATACATGTTGTCTTTCACAGCTTGGCACTGGTGGTCACAACTGCTCCAGGTCTTACAGGATTTGGCCCATTAAATAGAACAGATGCTTATGTATTCTTGTAAGTTCGTGCTCAAAGTCAGTTTATGGCAAGTAAGTGGGATGCTCGCAATAAATATTGCTTTTAATGAATAGAGCACAGAATGCTATAGTGCAGTTCATTCATCTGAACATTGTTTAATGCTGGTTTACTGAAGCGTTTGTCAAATGCTGTGACAGTCTGTGCTCTGAAATTAGGATATACTCGTGACATGTTGCACTGACTCATTACTGCAAGTTTTAGAAAAGCCTTCCTGTACATGACAATGAAAAACGAAAACTTGCACATTATCACTTCAATCCTTCAATTTGGTTTTACTTATGTATTTGATTTTTTAATTTTGCAATAAAATATAAGTATTTAGCTTCATAAATCAAACTAAGACACAATTGTTAAATAGCCTATATCATATTAATTAGGCCGTGAAGCAAGACAAGCATTACAACCATTTATAATCGAGTACTGAAGAAGTTGCTAATCAATGAAACAGGCAACTAATTAACCAGCCAGCAGTCAGCATCTTCAGCTGAAGTTGGTGACTTTCAACTTAATTAAACTTTCCAGGTGTCAGTGAAAGTATGAAAAATACATCTGTCTTAATAAATTTATGTGTCTTAATTCTAATTTTCTGAGTTTAAATGTTTGAAGATGGCATCTGTTTTATGGGAAATTGTCATATACAGACTATTTATGTCCATATTGCATAGCTGAAAAGAAAAAAGGCAGTACATCTGAGAAAGCTTTGTTTGAACTTTGTCTGTTGCAGGTTGAGTACAGCATGAATTTAATATGTTCCTCTTTGTGTCAGAAATAACTGCTATACCATCTTTTAATTCATGCTTTCTAAGTATTTCGCAAGTGAAAAATGGATCCCTGACAAAGTTCAGAATATTATAGTTGTTTTCACTTGTGAAAAGCAGATAATATAATGGGTGTTCAGCGAGGCTTGGAAGAATAAATTATTTCTGCCCTTGCAAGCTTGCTGTCTGTGTAAACGGACAACATGAAACACCTGCTGAGAGCCAGATCAAGCTTCATTCCTGTAGCATTCACTTTCCTTCAATTTTTCATATGGTCCATGTGAAATGGCATTTTTCTCTAGGTTCTCACTGTGTGTGCTTTGCTAGAAAACATCTGAAGAGGAACTTTAAAGAAGGCAGGTTGATGGTTGGGTTTTCTGGGCTGTGAAAGCAGGGAGTAATGCAGAAAACACAGCAGGATAAAAAGAGGCTGGAGATGGCTGGATGCATGGGTGGAATGAGGATGAGAAATATGCACTTCCTCAGCTACAGAAAAATTGTTTCCAAATTCTCGGTGTCAAGTAACCTACATCAGATTGTGGTTTATGATGTCCCTTAGAAGGAGAATTATATATGAAACAAATAATGGCGTTGTATTTCTGAGCTTTACTGCTGAAGTCCAGGTTGTGGTGATTTGGCAATAAATTGAAGTATCGTGTTCTTTTACCTTGTACATTTGTCATGATTTTGTTACCTCCTTGAATGTGTAACACAGATCTGATGCCCATAGTGTGCCAGTGGTCTCTAACCCTCTTTTTGGTTGATGCACAAGTATGCTCTGAGCATACCCAAAGAAACGAAATACAGGCAACTCTGAAATTGCAAATGTTAGTGAAAGGAATTATACTTACTGCCAATTAAAGTAAAAAAAGTAGGAAGAAAGGCTTAAGGAGAGACAAGCTTTGTTCTTGTGGTTTTCTTCCAGAGGGAAGAGGTATCTTTAAAAGAGGCAGAGATGTGAGCCCAGAGCACAGGCTGAGGAGTGGTACATCTGCCAGTGTAGAAATGACAGCTAATGTGACAGCTCTGAGAGAATAATTCAAAGAGACTCCCAAAAATCTCTTGTAAATCTCAAAACAGGGAGCAGTTGATAGGGTCTTGAAGGACAGCCCAAGGGGTCCAGCTGTAACCAGGACACCTGGAAGATGCTTTTGCCATTGTATGTTTGTTCACATGTGTTGGCTCTCTTCAGTCCCTTCAGGTCAGGAAGACTGAAGTACTTAAGGAGAGAAAACAAGTCTAAAAGGCAGCGCAGCACATAATCAAACTGTTATTGAAATATATATTCCTCAACTGGAATAAAATTGCTCTCAATAGCAATATAAAGGTGATGCCTCTTCTCAGTCAGGAAGCCCAGCTGCAACTCTCAAGTCAAGTGGCCAAGAACAGTTATCAGTAACGGCCGTGCCTCTCGTTTTATAGATTGGAAAAACTGTGCAGATTCTCAGTTGTTTCAGCTTTGGGTGGAGCAGGCTACCTGGGATGCACTGTCATCTCTCCATCTCCAGGGAGGGAGGACAGGGGCTAGGTCCTTATTAATCTATGCTCCCTAATGTTAGCTATTATTTCAAAATATGCTAGCCAATTTCCAGCACATCTAACACACAACTGCAAGGTATTTCCTTTTCTTACTTTCAAGATCTAAATATTATGGTACATATTACAAAGCCCATGTCCTCTTTTTTTTTTGTAGTTAAAAGCAGAGGTTCTCTGTGTATTTTCTTAGCTGTTGTAACATCCTTGTGATAGCGCTGTTCAAACAACTAATTGGTAAATAATCTGCATAGAATTTTCCAAAATGTATTACTACTGACTTTGCTTCATCAAGTTTAATAGTCTTTAATAGTCATATTTCTTGATCTATACTGCATTTCTGCATGAACTTGCACGTTTTGCTTAGGATAGAATATCGAAGTTATTCCCTAATGAAAGGCAAAGGAGTGATATGCCATCAGTTAGCGGGAGCAGAGAGAATCTAGCTCTTTCCCCATGTACATTATATGAATCCTGGATGTAAGCCAAGCATTCATTTTGTTAAAATGGGGTTTGATAATTGAAACTAATTTAACATTGACCCCATTAAGTTGCATTTTATTGCTCATTTAATATGCCTGTCTCACAAGCTCCCAGAACTAGGAACTGGCTTTGTAACGTGAGTTTATAATTTGTCAAAGCTCCAGCCGTACAGGTAAATGTTGTTCGTTCTGTCGGATCAGCACCAATGTGTGCAGCAGATGTTTTGCTGATGTTTGGTAAATGCAGTATCTTTATGCAGATTTGTGTATCAGCAAGCACTTGAGATCAGCACTGATGTGAGTGGGTTANTTACAAAGCCCATGTCCTCTTTTTTTTTTGTAGTTAAAAGCAGAGGTTCTCTGTGTATTTTCTTAGCTGTTGTAACATCCTTGTGATAGCGCTGTTCAAACAACTAATTGGTAAATAATCTGCATAGAATTTTCCAAAATGTATTACTACTGACTTTGCTTCATCAAGTTTAATAGTCTTTAATAGTCATATTTCTTGATCTATACTGCATTTCTGCATGAACTTGCACGTTTTGCTTAGGATAGAATATCGAAGTTATTCCCTAATGAAAGGCAAAGGAGTGATATGCCATCAGTTAGCGGGAGCAGAGAGAATCTAGCTCTTTCCCCGTGTACATTATATGAATCCTGGATGTAAGCCAAGCATTCATTTTGTTAAAATGGGGTTTGATAATTGAAACTAATTTAACATTGACCCCATTAAGTTGCATTTTATTGCTCATTTAATATGCCTGTCTCACAAGCTCCCAGAACTAGGAACTGGCTTTGTAACGTGAGTTTATAATTTGTCAAAGCTCCAGCCGTACAGGTAAATGTTGTTCGTTCTGTCGGATCAGCACCAATGTGTGCAGCAGATGTTTTGCTGATGTTTGGTAAATGCAGTATCTTTATGCAGATTTGTGTATCAGCAAGCACTTGAGATCAGCACTGATGTGAGTGGGTTAAGCTGAACAGCTTGAGTTTGTGCAGATTTGCTGTGGAAAGACACTGGGTTCCTCTGGAGACCAGCCTGTGAATGGTCCAGCAGAGCCATCCCCATCGCTGCCTGCAGCGTCCTGCATCCTCCATTCTCCTTGAGGAAGGAAAGGTTTGTCAGACCTGACAAATAACTTCTGTTCTCCAATAGTGCAAGTCATTATATTGATTTCTGTCAAAGAATGCCAGTTTAAATCAGCTGAGGAGCTGGCTCATGACGCAGGATTTCCATGTTCTGCCATCCTGCTTCTCGTTTCTGCTGTCTGTTTCTTTCATGTGATTTCTGTATTTCACCACTAGCTAAATATTTTCTGCAGTTTATGAATCGCTAAATAATCCCGTAATTGGTTAGCATCCCTTTTGTTACTAATTGCAGTGCAGCACTAGATGATGGTTACTCAAACACAGTTGTATTTATCAAAACAGCAGTGAGGAAAGAAAGGCCAAAGGACAAGAAAATACAGACGTGTGCAAACAACCCTGATGGATGTCTCCTTGCAAACATGTTCTTTTCTGCAACTGTGGCTGCAGTAGCGGTGTATGGAAGATGAATTACTGGAGCTTTACCCTTGTGAAATGGCAAGAAGAGCAAAGGAGTAAGAGTGCACCTGGGTTACATCATGGGGCTGGGGACAGGGACCGAAAGGCACTGAGCTGTGCATCAGCGCTGATGAAGCATGGAAATAGGAATGCTGCAAACCTAGCCAAAGTTGCTTAAAAGGAA
This sequence comes from Pampusana beccarii, assembly GCA_013399365.1. Lineage (NCBI taxonomy): Eukaryota > Metazoa > Chordata > Aves > Columbiformes > Columbidae > Pampusana > Pampusana beccarii. Next base: position 933,253 of record VWYH01001673.1, on the reverse strand, counting down.
AGTGGAGTTAAGAGGTACAGTGAATGCTACTACACATGTGCAGTACAGACTAGGTAAGAATGTGTAGAAATATTGGAAATCATATCCACATCTGAAAAGCACTAGAAGAGGCATTCTGCACTCAGCTGTAGCTGCTACTTCATAATCCAGACCATGTTTAAAGTATGCGGCTAATGTCTCCTTTTTTAAATGCACTTGCCTGTAAATGAATATAAAGGTCAGAAAATGTGTGTGAGGCAAAGCATTTGGTTCTCTCATCATGAAATAGCAACATTTGACAGGTATTACATCAATTAAAACACTACAGGGTGCAGAAAAGGGGGCACTGGGATGTTATACTGATGACAGATTTAGACTTGATGGATTTAGAGTTCCCTTGCACCATCAAAATACTTTTTTGGCAAGAGTTGACGCAGGGATTTGTCTATATTGGGTAGTCTCAGTGAGACTGAATTGCTGAGTCATGGTGTTGTATTTCTTCTCACCTAAAAACAGTGAATTCCATTCTGGAGTAGAAATGACCTTGAAAATCAATGAGATCCCACTTTGAAAACAAAATATACTTTCTTCTTTTATGAGTGTCCTCAGGAATCAGATCAAACCCAGAGAAAGGGAAAGCAAGTCAACCTTGTGTTCAGCGCACTCTTGCATTTAGTGTTAAGACAATTCCGAGCAGATTCAGAAATCAGTGTAGCCCAAAGGCAGGAGATGAAAAAACCGTGGGCAGTGCTGCGAGAGTTTAGGACAAACTTAACGTGAGCCTCCAGCTGCAGACATCTGGAGCATGTGCCAGTGGACTACAGCCTCTCTGTGGGATGAAGTCCTGATGTTACAGCACTGCTTGGACAGTTTGAAAAGGTCAGGAACTGGTCTTGGCCTAACCAAGCCAAGTAAAAGCACAGAAGACAGGAATCTGACCTGACCTTAGCCTTTGGGTACTGGTAGTTATTCCTGGAATGGAATAAGGGTGTTGTGGGCAGTAATGGTCCCGTTGTTACATTGCTCATTAATTTTTTAATGAGGGATGTTGAACCAAACTTTTAAAATTTTATTTGAAGTCACGATTTCGGTTTGTTCCAACACTTATAGGACTTGGTGTTTCCATGCAGGTGTCGTTGTGCTGTTCTTGAAACGTGCTTGCTGTATATAAATTGTGCTTATAGCATTGTTTTTTCTTGGTGATACAAGCTAAGTGTGCCTGTCAGTGTTTTGCAGGATTGGTTTGTGAAAGGTTGTTAGCCTGTTAGGTCTTACACATTGGAGTCAGCAGTAGCGTTCACAGTTCTGGCAAGATGTTGTGTTTAAAATGATGAGAGTGAGTTTTAACACTTTTTTAATTTAACTTTCCTTAATGTAACATACGATTACTGGTAAAACTTAGCCATCCCTTCTTATTTTTGAGTGTAGACATTTTCTGGCATTTTACTGCTTTCTTCTAAAAGTGTTTAGGAGAAGATACATGAAAATATAGCAGTTAAAATTACAGCAGTTGGCAAGGATTTTATGTAATTTGAGAGATGTCATAATATAGCTTAAAAAAGGGGGGGAGGGGGTGGTTTTAATGTGTGTCACCTGATAAAATGTGCTAGTCCAATCAGTCAAATTACAAGAGCCAAGGTCTTTATATGCTTAATAATTAGCAGGACAGATTCTAGCAAAATTTCTGTAGGAAAGCTGAGTCCAAAATGGTGAAGTTTTGCATTAATGTTTGTGGATTTTGTCTGGCTTAATTCTCTTTGCATTCTTCACAAGCTTTTTTGTGTGAAGGAAGTGGAATTGCAGCATCTGGAAGTGCTGCCGAGAGCAGAGGGGCTCCGGGTGTTGCGGTGACAGCCCCGATCTCTCCTGCCTGTGTGGCCAACTGGGGTGGCACAAAGTGGGGGACAGGGCTGGTTTGTCACCATTTGCTGTGGCTGCAGCGAGGTGTGTACGTGGGGCATCATTACCGGTAGTGCAGGTTGTGCCGTTCCTGGTTCTCGGTGTGTCCCATGGGTGCAAGGATAGTAGGGGGGGACCTCTTGAGGAGCTTGGTTGCCCAGCAAGGCTCTGAGCACGTGATGCACGTATATAGCTAAAAAAAACCCTTCCAGCTGCTCATGTGCACACCTGAGAGCTGCCCTGGCTGCCCCCCGCAGAGACAGTGGGAGCAATGGAAAAGTAGAAAAATTTAGAGAAAACAGGAGTTATGGTTTGTCCCTTGCAATCGTTGTTTATTGTGAGGAGAATGTAGTAGTTTAAAAACTATTTAAGTTGCTTCTGAAGACTTCAGAAAATCTCATGTAAATTCATTAGTTACTATGCAGTGGCTAATATAGCATTTAAAGCAATAAAAATGTATTAGTTTCATGATACAAATATATTAGTATCCAGTCTGTACTTAGATTAAAAATGTATTAGCTAAACCATATGAATGTATGACCAGCATCTCTGTAGCTATATAATGCTTAACTTGAGCTATCCTTCATTATTAATGCAATCTAATATATACAATAAATGCTGCAAACAAACTCCATGTAGACTTTAAGTGACAAAAAAACCCTTTGTGTTCACCAAATTTCTGCATTTTATTTTCAGTGCTGGTCTCTAGCAGTGCAAGAGCAACTCTCTGACAGTGAACCAGGCACCAGGAGAGTGTTCCTGTGGGTAGGAGCACAGTTTAGTTTCTGGGATTGTGTTTTCCTTGTGGGAAGAAGAGTTTATTTCTGCTTGCACAACTGTCTTATGGCCATGAAAAGGTTTATGTACCACTGCTTGCTTGTTTGGACTTACACCAGAAAGTCATTAATTCTTGATTAATTGCACTCCCAAAAAAAATAGAGGAAGAACAAAACCCAATGAGAAGATAGTAACAGGCACAGATGACCAAATTGCCTGAGGGAATTTGCAAAAAGGGTGGGATGTGTCAGGCTGTATGGCAGACTGTGTGAATTTGTAAATCTCAGCATTTCCATTAAAAATGAGACCAGATTTCCCTAGCAGCAGAGAATTTATAGAAAGAGACAAGTCCTTGCAAATGTCCTTAAAAGTCAGGGTTTTTTTAAAAGTAAATTTTTGAAGTACAGTAAAACCCTTTAAAATGCAGAGAGATGAAAGGAAAACTACACGATTTTTGAGTCTTTTCTTTCAGCAATGCGAGCAATAAAAATGTGGATGTCAGTAAACCATATTTTTTTGGTATTGTATAGGAAAACAAGAAAGATACATATGAGGATAAGCATAACCACAACCTGCTTGATAATATGATTCAGAATTAGGTGTTTATGGTTCAGTACATGCATTCAAGGCAGGAGTGTAGGGGTGGGTGTGTGGAGGCTGGTTAATTAGAAAGCTGTCTAATTTCCCTAAAGCAGCTTTGATATAGCAATAAAAACATAATTCTCTGGTGTACATCCTTCACTGGAGGATCAGCTGTATTAAAGATCACATCAGTTTTCACCCAAAGTAAGGCTGTAATGTCTATATATGTAGATTGCCCTAACACTACCTACAATGACGGAGCGGACAGCCTGTAAAGTGATTGCAGAATGTTTGGATACAGCTGTTGCTTTCGTAAACCTGCAGGTACAAGATGACACTAAGTGCCTTCCCCACTGATAACCATGTACTGGGGAATCTCATCTGCATTAAATTGGACACCACAATGTTCAGATGCCTGGGAAAACAGAGTGGAAGTTGGAAGATGCTCTGGTGCAGAGCAGTCTGTACTCATACGTTTGCTCCTGCATGTTGGCTCCTTGCTCCTGGGCTGCGGCACTCGGGAGTGAATGAGGCTCTGTGGGGCATCACAAACAGGGTTTTCATCACCAAACAGACTCTTCTGGTATTTCATTTGGATGTTCAGTTTCAATAGCAGCAACTTTCCTTATCAATAGCAGTAGTGAACGAGCCAGTGCCACCCATTCCCCTCCACTCCCACCTCTCAGTCACAGCTAGTTTTATTATTTTTAAGTTAGTGTATTTATGCATTCTGATTCATTTCTAACGAGTTTGTCTCATGAAAACTCCTGCTTCCTTGACTATCTATGGCTGTAAGTTGTTTGTTTTTTAATGTGTCTCAGTATTTTGTAGTATACATCCAGTTCAGATTTCATATAGCTCAAATTTGGACACAAGAGGGAAATTTTTCACAATGAGAACAATCAACCTTTGCAATAATCTCACCAGGAAAGCGGTGGATTCCCCAACACTGGACACTTTTAAGCTTCAGCTGGACAGGGTGCTGGGCGATCTTGGCTAGACCAGGGATTTTGCCAAGAAAGGTTGGACCAGATGTTCCTTGTGGTCCCTTCCACCAGGTATTCTGTGGCTCTGCAGTTCTGTGGTTTGAAATTTAGTTTTCTGTAATAACAACACCTTGCATTTGATAAGGTGATCTTCATACTTGCAGTACCAGTGTAAACATTATATTCCCTTTCTTACTCTGTGAAGCACATTTTTAATACTATTTACTCTAAATTATTTTAGATGCCCAATGTGTGAGACAAGGAACCATAGTTAGATGACAAAATTCAGTGTAAGTCAATGAAAATGAGTGATTGGGATCCTTTATCAGAGATGGCACACTGGGCACTAATTATGGTGTCGTCTATTCTGTATCTTAATCAAGTGTAGTGATCTCGTTTATAATTTTTACTCTTACTGACAAGTAGTTATTCAAAGAAGTAAATTGGCTATCTATTTAATTTGCTTCTTGGACACAAAAGGCTCAAAATTAACAGGTGTTTTTTCCCCTGGAGAAATCATCCTCGCTACAGTGTGGTGTTCTGCTAGTTATTCCTTTGTCCCTTTCTGTTTTCTTAAGGTGACAGAGAAACCTGAAAGGGATCAGTACGTGCATGGTGGAGCCAGCAGCTGCTGAATGACTGCTGCTGGCAAGGACTGCACCAGCACTGAAAAATCAGGGTTTGTGACCAGAATTGCCTTGTGTTTCCAAGATCAGGCTTCTTTGTTTGCGTGTGTCTGTTGCTGAGAGGAATAGAAGTTGAGGCAATGTTTTGATATGCGTTTGAAAACTAATAACGGAATATCGTAAATCAGAGGACTAAGCAGGATGCACATGAAAAGGTGGTCTTGATGAGATCTTCAAAATACCTTGTTTTATTAATGCCAACAATAAATACCTTTAAGATACAGCCTTTCCACTTTGTTGTGCTACAGGTGGTTTTTAAAACAATCAATTTACAAATAACGTTTTTTTTCTTTTTCATGCTGTTAAGGCAAATTGGTATGTAATTAGATTTATATACTGAATAATCTTATTTGCATATCCAATTAATTCTTCCTGTTTTAATTTGTTAGGGTTGGATTCACATTAGTAGTGAAAAATAACACTTAAATTATCAAGGATTCAAATTTTCTTTTACTATCATTTCTTCAAGGTAATGCACTCAAACTTGATCCTGAGCATCCTCTTCCTTTTAGAGGCTATTAAATAACATGGAAAAAGAAAATAAAAAGAAAACTAAACCTGTGTTATAAAAATAATAAGGGTCTATTTAACCTGACCAAAGCAAATGTGTTGTGCATTTAGGCTTTTTAAGGAACTCGCTTAGGGTCTGTAGATGTCTGAAGGCTATGTAGAATTTTTATTGCAGAGTCGTAGCAGACTTGGTGAGCATTAAGGGGATTGACTGTTCTCCACTGACTTGAACAATTAAAGTCATGGAGTTCCCACTTTTGAAGTAGGAGCATTTTTTTTTCTAGACATCTGTTTATCACTTGGACTGTCTTGTGTTCTCACATCTGTATTCAGAAATACAGAAGACAAGGAAAAAAAACAGGAATGGGACCTGATTTACAAAGTGCTAAGATGCCCTAAATTCCACACATTTCAACACCATAGGAGGTATTTGGCACTGGCGAAAACAATGCCACTTCGTTAGGTACCGAAGCGTATAATTTTAGCAGCTTCCCGTAGACCTCCACAACTCTATTAGCTAGACAGAGATTTGTTTGTTGATTTTTGGTTTAGTTTGGGTTTTTTTTGTAGATGTAGTCAAAAGTTCTATTTTTGCTCTGAATCAGGCAATAGCTTGGCACAATCCCTGCTTTGTAAAATCTATGCAAACAGTAATTCCTGCCAGGCATGTGGCTGAAGGGCTCTCCATCAATGGCTCTGCTACTCTGACATGTCTTCAAACTTCAGGTTCCAGCTTCAGAGCTACTGAAGTTGAATGGAGAAGAGCTCTTGGTCTGTGAGAGTGCTTAGGAAATAATACAAGGGCTGAAAAGTCAGCAAGCCAAATATTTATTTCAGTGTGCTGAAGACAGTTTTTTCCCAGCATGTTTGAGACATATAGGTTGTAGCCTTGCCTTCTCAGTTAGCCTTACAGCTTATTTTGAGTTTGGGAGCAGAGATCTGTTAGCCATGGAGAAGAAACAAAGGGATTCATGAGTTATTATAAATTGATAGAACAGTTACCTTGTAACCTGAAAGTAAAGTGATATTTTAGTATAGTGAAAGTGCAGGCATGTAAAGGAGCCTGGGACCTCTCTGGGGGGTGAGAACCTGTTACCTCGGAGAAGGAACGTCATTCAGAACCATGTCATCACAGTCTGGTGTATAAAAAATAAGGTGAAATGTTGTCTGCTGTGGTGAGGAAGGCACCATTAAATGTTTAATGGCATCTTCATTTAATGTCACTTGAAGCACGCAGTAAATGTAGCATGTAACACGCGCAGAAGCTTGACGGTGCAGTTTGACCTTAAGTCTCTTAATTCAGAGGTGATTTCAGTGCAGAGATTGGGCATGATGTGATGTTTTCACCAAATGCCTACGATGCAGTGATTGCTCATGAACTGAGGGCACAGTCACACTGCTGCCATTAAACTACCATAGTGAAAAATGTCTGAGCCTTAGCAGGCTAAAGTTGTCATACTGCAGGTGGATGCACATACCTTATCTTTCATACGGGATGAGAAAACTGCCTGAACTTGACATATATACACAAAAATAAGAGTCTTGATTTCAGTTTAATATGCAGCCACCTTATTGCACATTTCCCTAAACATATCTCTCTGCTTTGCTTTGATTCTGACATTTTGAGCAGCTTGTTCTGCAAAATGTTAACTGTCTGCAGGAAACCACTGCCATTGAATATACAACATGTTACCGAAAAAATCACTGGTTTATTCTTCTTCTGTAACAAGTAGGACTTGGAGTTGGGGACTTCTTTTTCACTATTGCTGATTGTTAATGAAAGAAAGACTTGATTACAAGGAAAAAAAGTCATTACAAATGGTTGGCACATAAAGCCTAAAAATCCATATGGCTTGCTTCTCTCTTTGACATCATTAGACAACCGGGCTGCATGTCAGAGAAAAAACACCCCGTGATAACAGAGGATGAATCATACTGGGACTGAATGGTATGTAGGTCCATGAACCTGCTTCAAAGTGAGCAGGGGACATTGTGGAGTAAGGGATGCAAGATTCAAAATTTAAAAAAAAAAGAAAAAAAAATCAAACTATATTTAAATGATTTAATAAATGAGGAAACTATTACCATAATTATGTTCCAGTTATTTGAAATATGTCCTAAGGTAAATTGCATTGGATCCTAATTAGCAGCTATTGGTTATAGGCTAAATCTAGTGTTGGGAAAAAAAAACAAGTGAAGGAGGTGCAAGTGCTTAGCTATTGCTCACCTCCCCAAACACTGCATTTGTTGTGTCATTTTGTGCTATTTCTACCTAAAAGGTGAAGTAATCACTGCAGATCCAAGGCAGGCTGCCAGCAGGTCACTGGTAGCACCTTGGTTGTGTTGCAGCCTCATAGTATGAAATACAAATAAGGTGACAATTGGTAGCAAAACAAATTATGTGTACTGGTTTTATCTCATAAGGAACAACTACACCCTGCTACTTAGTAATTAAAATCAATTGCATAACGAGGCCTGTGTCCCTGGCAGCTTTGGCTATAACTGTGAGATATGAATAGGTACCCAGATAATATATTCTCTCGCTTGTTCTCTCTAATCTCTGTCTGCCTACTTTGGAAACTGTGCTTGACCAAGCTACAAACAGTTTTTAGTTTCTAAGGGCAGGAAAAGACAGTACACATCCCTGCGTGTCGAAAACTAAGTGAAAATGACCTCTAGCTCTAAGGCACTTATTGAAAACCTATTTTAAATGGAATACACAAGCCAAGATAATACAGGCTGTTTGATAAGAAACATTAGAGAAATCCATAACACGAGGCTTTTTATTATAGGTTTATTACATCAATCTCTCCGGTGGGTAATGGAACTTGTAAATATACTCTTATGTAGGAGTCTCCTTGCGGGCTTTTTATTCATGCTGAAGTAAGCACAGCAAACTTATTTGCTGTCAGGGTACATTGAATTTAAGATTAGTATTTATTTTGGTTCTAAAGAGGTTTTGCTTTTTGTGAATTGGAAGTTGGCGGAACAGCTGTATGAGGGGAGGTGGGAGCTGCAGGGGAGCGTGGAGAGTAAATGAGTTTTCCAAGCAAAGGGCTGGGACCCACTCAGGGCATGGGGTGTGGGTCCTGTGTTTAACTGCTCACCTCCGTGGGGAGGAGAATGTTGGTTTATTTAAGGAGGAGCTTGCTGGTTTTCCACTGAATAAACCCAGCAAGATGGAAAATCATCCGTGGGATGAGAGAAATATTTAAGGGAAATATTTACTGCATTACCACACATACAGACACAGTCTCAGTGTACTTTTTACTGTACACGTTTGTTCTTTAGTATTAAAATGCTTTTTATTCTTTTCTAGAGGTAAGTAAAGTAATGCAGCAGTAATCCAGCATCCTTTTGCTTATTTTGGGAGAAGTTAAAGGCGCATTTGTATTAAAAAAAGAGATAAGGAAAAGTTTATATAGAAGTTCAAAGGACAAAAAAAGGTTAAAATTGTGGCAATACTAGTAAAAAACCTCAACTTGCAAACTTTTAAGTCTGTTCATTGGAGGATATAGTAATTAATTGATAGTTGACTTAATATAGGGAAAAAAAATCTCCTTAATTAGAGGATGTTAATTGGAAAGACCAGAAACCTGTTGAGGTGTCAGCAAAGTCAGCATTTAACATGTCTTTAAGAGCTCGACTGTTGCAGGTAATTCCGGTTCTAATTATAGGTGTATATTTTCAGTTATACAATATCATGCAAAAGGTGGAGTAACTGGACTGCAAATGGCTGCAATTGTATATATATCTTTATTTTTTTTTTTGATTGCATAGCTCACGTATATTCTTTGAATTGCAAAACTTAATCTAAGCCACACAACCTTCAGTCAGCAAGTTGATTGCAATTGGCATCCATTATATTTTTCTAATGGATAATGGAGATGAAAAAGTGCAATTGAAGAAATGAGACCAGTTCTTGGGGAAAAGCTTCCCCAGCTCCAGGTGACCTGGACAGGGCTGGTGTTTGCAGCCGCCAGATGTTGCTCTCTAGGGAGCTGCACTGGTGCCTACGCAGGCAGCGAGTGCTGAACGCACTGTAGGCTCAGTTGGTAACTAATGAGGAAATTCTCTGGGTGGTGGAGTATCTGGTTTTGTAAACAGCTATGTTGTGTAACAACGTAGTACCAAGGGATGTGTTTTATGTTGGTGCAGAATAACCAAGACCAGGTTTGAGTGATGTTTTGTATTTCCAACATTGAAAAAGATCTTTTTAATATGAGATTATGATTGAAGAATGAAGGATGTGTACCTTTAAGGTCTAAGGGTAACAAATGTTTTTGTACTATGAAACCACTGCTGTGTCAAACCCACATGAAATAAACTGTCCTGTTTATCCGCCTGGCTGGGTGGTTTCTACTATACTATATTATTGCACGGTAATGCTGCTGCTAATGCATGTCAGCAGATAGCATAGCACTATTTCTGTTATACACTCTCACACATATTAATTATGTATTATCATTTCCGTCTCTTGCATATTTAAAAAGGCAGCAGTTTTTCAAAAAACACTCATGGTCATGTCTTTGAACTATTTCTGGCTGCCTCCTCAGTGCTCTTACAAACTTCTCCAACAGCCGCAATGCCAAGAGCAGCGGCACTTCTCATTTAAAGCGCTCTCAGGTACGATGGATTGAGCAGCAAATGGGTCAAGAGAAACTCCCTCCGTGGCTTTGATCTCTTGCTGCTTGCAGAACAATACTCCGACGAGACAGCAGAATGCTACCATAGCAATCTGTAAAGAGGAGTTATCTGTTTAATTACTCTGTCTGCATATTCTTCGTTATGGAGTGCAGTGGTACACTTCTTGAAGAAGTTAAAACCAAAGCTCTCTATTCCAGACAAAAGACTGCTTATAGAATTTCTTATTTGTCTTTGAGGCATCTAAAAAAACTAATCTGGAGGTTCTTTGCAGTGCAATTCTCAATCCAGTATAATCCTTAATTTTCAAAACAGAGAAAGCCATTATTTTTTAAATTGTAATGAAAAAACTGCTGAAGCAGTGCACATTATTTTGATTACCCATTAAGCCCTCTCTTCACTAAAATGAAGTTTTATGATTTTCATTAATTTTCTTGCTTTTAACTTCTGACTTGTAATTTACCAAAAGAAAAAGAAAAAACACTGTCCTGGAGCTGGTTTTCCCCCAATTGCCAAAGTGCTGCAGATGGTCATGGCATTCAGATGAGTAATGCAAGTCAGCTCCTCTTTTGACATCTCCCTGATAATTGGGGGTATTCATGGTAAAATATAGCAAAGGACAACATTTATTAGTTTGAATTGGAGTTCTAATCAATGACTTTTTTAAAGGCTTCAATGACTTGCTGGTTTGTCCTAAGTGGATATTAGGTAGCAACTGATGTATTTCACTGGTTCACAGCAACACGATAAAACATAATTTCATGCTGAACAATAAAATAAATTGGTTTTTAAATTCTAAAATGATAGGCCTCAGTCAGATGACTTCCTCCTAAATAAATACGTTATCTCCCTTCTATTTGACTTTAAACTTGCTCTCCTTATTGATACTGGATTTGTTTTTCATCTCTGTAATGATTTTATTGCAGTGCACGTCTTCAGAGCTTTTTCTAATGTCCTTTGTCTAACAGCAAAACAAGAGCCTCCCCCAAGAGGGACAACTAGCTGTATTTCATCTCTGGAGATGCAATTATTTTGCGTTTATCCTCAGTGCCTCTGGGTGACGGGATGCAGCAGTTCACCATGCAGGCGTACAGAGAGAACAGACTGCCAGGTCACCACGGTAGTGAGGCGGCCTTGGCAGATGTGGTAGACTGTTTTGCTATCTGTCACAGTGACACTGGTTTGCAAATTGTTTATAGAAAATGCTATTTGTATCAGGTCAAAGTCTAATCTGAAGCGCTCGTTCAGAAGTCGCTACATTTTGTATAATGTTTGTGTTTGAAGTATCAGGTTCCTCTGGGTGAAGAACCAGAAGTTTGAAGTTTTATCCTTGGGACAGGCTGTGTTGTTTGGCGACTGCTATTCTTTGATGTCCTTATATTGCATGAAGGGCTGAGTTTCTGGGATCTGTTTTCTCCTATTATAAATAACACCTTAAAAAGGAGCTTCTCTTCCCAAAGCTGCACTGTGTAGTGGAGGTTTAGATGGACCATTTGAGATTAACTCTGTCTCTGGGGCAACCCCACAATGCTGCTGCTGAAATGTGAGTGAGGAATGTTTGAAAGCTCAGTCTGTAGCGTTGTAACAGATAGAAAAAGGATTTTACTCAGAAGTGCCATCAGTTTTTGAGGGTGCTAAATTGCAGTGTAAGAAGTCATAGAAGTCAGGTTTTTGACAGCTATTACTGATATATTTTCCCTGCCGTGTTACTTAAAGTTCATAACATTTTTTTTAAAAATTAAAGAAATACATGCTATCCATGGGCAGATTGTACAAATGGTACTCATGATTGCTCTTTTAATGTTTTACTGATTGAACTCCAGGAACTTTATTTAAGCCACCCATCAGTTTGGCACTCAGCAGTGTTAATTTTAATGCCATATTCATGTGGGATGTTGTGTTTGCATGTCTGTGTGTGCATGGAGGGTCTGGTCCCTCTGCAGTGATGACTGAGCAGAATAAATGGGGATAAATGGTGACTTTCAAAAAAGAGCTGTGGAGTCCCTGTGGTGCTCAGGTCACTGTGCTGGGGGTGGCCTGGCATCCCTGCAGCCAGAGCCACAGCAGCTCCCTGCACCCCAGGACTTCTTGTGCAAGAAATTGCCCTCTGGAGATCAGGAACACTTTTGGTTCCTGCTCTGCTGACGGGTACAGAAACATTAAAAAAAAAAATAAATCATAATCGAAGGGCAGCTCCTCAAATGTGTCCTGAATTGGTGCAATTCCACTGCCTTCAATGAAGTCACTGAGATTTACACCAGCGCAGTGTCCCAACAGCAGACTTCAAATACCTTAAATCCATTTATATAACATAACCACCTGGAGATTATAGCATTGGATCCTGTTTAGAGGATTAAACACTTTCTTGCTTCAGTAGCAGTGGGAAGAGCTAGTGAGGTTTTCCCATCTGCGGCTGCGAGTCTGCTCAGCATCATGATGCTGTGTGGTGTGATGACTGGTGTATCTGAAGAGGGCACACAGTACGGCAACAACAGCAAGAATGGCTTTATCTCTTGATATAACTTCGAAAGTAAGGTTTTTATCTTCTCCTAAATATTTCAGTTCTTTTTAACCCTCTGATACCCCAGATGCCATCAGGCTTGCAGTCAAAGCAGCCAGAGACCATTACAAGCTGATGCTGACAATTTTGCACCAAAAATGTATGTATATAATACGATAAACATGAGGTTTCTCTCTCTCACCATTCTTTCAATTACACTGTAATTTGTTACATTGAAACGTTGTCTGTTTTTCTCGAGGCAAGGGTTGAACTTGCTAGAAATAGTAACAAAAATACAGAGTGTATTATTCGTAATGAGGCAGGTGCTAAAAGGTGCCTGTACCAGTAGTCTATGATAGAAAGGACACAAAACCCATGTCACCTTATTTAACTGAATATCGAGTGTTTGCTCGTGGGGCCATGTGTGAAACACTGTGGTGAATTTGTAATACGTACATGCTGTAGGCGCTACACATATCCCAAGCAGGAGAATTGGGACAGGGTTGTGAAAGGCTCTACCACCAAAGTATAGACGTGGTGGTCCCTGCAGCCTTCCCAGAGCTTGAAAATAAACAAGTATTGTCCTTCATAGCCCCTGTAGTCATCTCCCATGTGCTCTTATTGTTTCTATATATTGAAATTCAATTAGAAAAATTGCAGTTTCCAAGGGTTTTTTTGCAGAAATGTGTTTATAGTTTAATTCTGCCTTTTTTTTTTTCAAAATAGCCCTCATGTAGTAAAAAAGTCCTTCTGAAAAGCAGCTTCTTTTTTCCAAAGTTTGTATGCTTTTAAAAGATTAAAGGGAATTTAATAAACAACTCAGCTGCCTTGATTTCGATGGACCCTACCTTTATTGTTCATGTTTTTTCAAAAACAGACTTGTTAGGTCAAAATTATATTTTGAATGCATTTAAACTGAGTGCTTCTAATCTAGACTATTCTCGATGAAAATAAAAGAGCTCTTCTGCAGAATCACAGGCAAATGTAGGGGAACTAGAGGCAGAGAGAAGCCACAGGAGAGACTTTTGGAGTTGTCCAAGAAAGACAGGTACCTTGTTCTTCCAAACGTTCAGTGATGGGTAAACCCAGGGGCAGACCCATGGCTGTGTTAGCACAGTCTCTGCATTCATACACTTGTCTGTGTTAAACAGTTGTCAAATAAAAGCTGGATGCCTTGACTATATCTGACTAACACCTTCAGCTGACTGACACGGGGAGAAGACAGAACTCCAGTAGGTGGAGATGGTGAAACTCCATCACCTGTGTCCTGTTACAGTGTTCTCCCAGGGGTATGGAAACGGTTAAGTATTGCCAAAACCAAACAGACAAGAAGAAGTGTGTGTAATGTGTACTGACTTAACAAATAGCTGGTTTACCCTCTGCTTTGTTCATGTTTTGAAAATTTTGTGCCTGTCTGTTGACAGTAAGTCATGCGTGCTGGCTGAGCACTGGTCTCCTGGGAAGGCATTCCTGATACTCCCATAATTACTCAGCAGCGCTGCCTGCTCTGGGCATGAGTGAGGGCTTGTTACGACAGCTCTCAGCGCTGCTTCTCCTAATACTGTGCAACTGCATGTCAAAGTCATCCCTGATGTATTCTCCTGTATACAGCCTTGTGTTTTCTTGGTGTAATTGCAAAAAATGTGTGTCCATGACCCAGAACACGCAGATTTACAGTGCCCCGTTGACAAAATGAACCACCGTACATGCGTTTTCTGGCCAGTGACATAGTGCAAATTAAGATACCAGCCTTTCACTCAGTGTGTGCCAGACTGATGATCCCTTGCTTGCTGCTATCCGGGAGCAGTACTGCATCGCTCATGAGGCACTGGTAATTCAATCTGCTTATTCACAAATATTTGAGAAGGGAAACCTAAACCTCTCTGTAAATAGCTGGATAAAAAGTTGGCAGGAATCGGCTTTACTTCTGACAGTGGATAATGTACTTAAACCTGAAAACAAAAAACGGGCTTCACCTTGAAGCCATGCACCAGAGACAGTTCCTTTCACCTTGAAGATTTCCGCAGGGTTGGGCTTCTCCATCACTTGAGAGCCTGCACACGTTGCCAGAGTTGTCTTTGTTTTTCAAGCAATAGATGATACAGAGATTATAGGTTATTGCCCCAGGGACTTCTCTTTTCTAAAGCTCTAAGATTTTAAAGGAAAGAGGCTTTTTCAATACAAGTATTAATACATTTTTACTGTCCATTGGTGGGGTGGGGAGGATAGCTTTTGTTAGCCTGGCTTTTACACACCTTCCTTATTACATGGAAGATTAAAATCAATGGAAGTTCAGAGAGGTATTGTGTGAAGAAAATACGTGGCTTTAAAATATATGCACATAACTACTACTTCAGCTCTTTTTTTTATATATATGCACTTTATAATTCCTGTCATACTCAAGACAACTGCAAATCTTACCATAATGATACGTGTTCTTGGAATACAGCAATTATATCAACACCTTAAATTTTCCTAATAAATCAACAGGCAATTAGTACAGCCCTTAGAAACTTTTATCATACCTTATCGACAAATAGTTCTGTATAATACCCAGCACTGGAGGTATCTGCAGACTTTGGGAGGAGGTTTGAAGAATAGTTGAAGGCAACTTTGTGTGCACAATGATGTACTGTACTGGGACTTGGTCAGAGGTGAATGTCAAAGAAACCAGGTGTAAATATAAAGGTTTCTAATAATATAGGATGCTGGCAACAGCATTCTGAAAGAATTTCATAGATTCAGGTCACTTACTAGGCAAAAGCCATTTTCAGCCTGAACTATAGTCATTGCCCATCTTTGCCCATTGCATCTGGGACTTGTTTACAACAGGTATGGAAAAAAAATCAGCCCAGTACCAGTTTCTGGCTATGAGATGCAGGCACAGTCAGGATTTGTAGACCCTGGGAACAGTCCTCATTGTTGGACTTTGTGCTTTCCTGGAAGGCTACAAACCTCTCTGGAAGCCACCACTGTCAATGGCACAGGTCTAGGAGAACCTGAGGCCACAGTTGATCAGATGTGGCATGTGTCTGCTACCCCTGCTGCGGCTGTGACAGGCCACCTGCATGCCTGGTGATGGATGAGGACAACAGATTGAGGCAAGATGTCTCCAATCTGTTGTTTCAGTGGTTAAGGTTAGTGCCATGGATGGAGTAACCATGAGCTGCAGTTGTCTCCCTTAAGGACCAGTTTCTCTGTCATTTACCAACCTTCTTGGTTGAAAGTATGTCATATCCTGAGTTGAAAGAATAAAAACAAAACATAAAACACACTAAACACCAGTATTTCATCTAAGGCTCTATGTAATCCAGTCATTGAAGATGCTCTGAACTCAGTTCTTAAATACATGGTATTGAAAAGCAGAGCAGAAAAATGATGGCAATTGCCTTGGCAAGTAAGTGTCGTTTTCAAGATGTTCAACTACAGTTGGTGAAGTGCGTAGCGAGGAGTTGTACCTACATGAGTACAGCCTTGCAGGTGATATCAAACATCCCTGTCATTTCACTTTCATCTACAGAGGAGTTTTAGCAGCCTCAGCATTTCATCGTTATGATCATTTTATCTCCATGTACACTGGTGAAACAAAAGGAACATGAGCTAATGTGAGAGTGTGACTATTTTTATTCTTGCAACCAGCAGATTTGACCAATTAAGTAGTGATACAGTGCCGTGAGTTTTTACAGTGATGGTCTTAAGGGAAAATGAAGTAACGAAGGAAAGATCTATCCGGCAGCTGAAGTGCCAAGTCCTGGATTTTGACGTGGGCCTGATTCAGCAAAGTGCATCTCAGAGGGTGGATTTCTGGTCACAGCTCAAATCCGTGAGAGCTGTATGTGCACAACAGCAACAAAGTTAACTTACTTTGCAGATCATAGAGAAACAGTTTATGGTGGGTTTTTAGATAATGTGGGTTTAGTGTTCTTATTCCATGTGACAGAATATGTTTGAACACATTCAGAATAGGTGTTATGCAGCAGCTTTAGAGAATCCTGGTGAAACTGTGATATTATTCATCTCAAAACCAGAATATATGTCTTTGTTACTTCAAGAAGAAAAATGTGTGTGGTTTTTTTATTATTACTGCTCAATGGTGACAATATTGTGCTAGGTAAGGACAGTATTTTAATTTTCTGTCATAATTCTATGTTTCTAGGGTTGGATATATAACTCTGCTGAATGATTTCCTCAGGGCGAGAGCTTAACTTATGAGACATCAGAAAAAGCTTGACTATTATTTATGTATTTTAAAGTGTCTTTCAAAAATGTCCCTGTGGTCATTTCTACTATTTCAGTGCTGGAGATCAACAAATAATCTGATCATTAATGAACAGGTGTTTGGTTCTGTGTTGTGTTTTTTAACCGATCTTTCAGCAGAGGACCTGAAGATGTCCCAATGCTCATCTATTGTAGTATTATTATTTTTATTACTGTTGTCTTCAAATCATTCATAGCTCTATCATGGGCTGATATCATCCTTAACAGAGCAGTGTGAGTTTATCTGTTTATTTTCCTGATGTCAGCTGTGATGAGTCAGGGAAAAGGCTGCTTGTTGAAGAAACTTGTGATTTTCTGCAGTAATGGAGAAATGTGCTTTTATCATATACTGAAGAGAACATCTGTGATCATAATCATGCTGTTGACTTACTAAGAGAACACAAATTATATTCTATTAAATAAGGTTTTTGTCGTAGGACAAGTCACTCATTACGCTGCATTGGGAATTGCCTCCTCCCGGCTGTCTAGACCCAGTAGACAAAGCATGGGGAAAACTTGCTTTTGCACATATGGATCAGGTAGCAAAATTTTATTTGAAAAGTGCTGACATGATGACATTTGCTATAATTAATCATGTGGCATTTAAACAGATGAAATTACACTATGGTTGTGGTACGGACAGTCAGACCAAATGAGAGGCTTCACAGACGAGCTCCCTGTGCTGGAGCCGGACCTGTGTTTGGCATTTGCAGCCAGGCAGAGGCAGCTGCGGGCTGGCTCCTGACCTCCCCACACCCACGGACCCCGGGCTGCCTCGGAGGTCAAAGCGCACTCACTTCAGGGTGGATGTGTTTAACCCTGCCTTTAATTCAAACTGCTCTGGGTACTTAGGTCACTCGTAAATAGAGTCGTCAGACCATTACTGTCTCCATTTCAAATTCTGGAGCTCTTCCATGCCTGCATTTATGAGAGTGAAGATTTATTTCTTCCTGTCTTCTGAGCCTCTGGATTTTTATGGCTGTGTTACCATCTCTGAGGAATATCTGACACTGCTTTTGAACTCAGGTATCAAATGCTTGCCTGTCAGATGTCACCTGTCAAGCACGACTCTCCACTTTAACTGTACTTGTACGTGGTACAGCAGCAATCTGAGAAATGAAACTATGTCAGAAAAGAGATATGACGGGGAGGAGCCATCCAGCTCGCTGTCCCTATTGGAGACCTGTAAGGTGCTGCAAAACAGGCCAAATCTTGCAGCTTGGTGCTGCAAAGGGTCAGGAGAGAGGTGTTGGGTTGCTCTCCTACTCGTCCAGCTTCTCACCCCAGAAGTGACCCAGCACAAGATGTCCCTGACAAGATGTCTGGGAGGGAGTTTTGATCCCACAGCTCAGAGCATTACAGTGGAACTGCAGAAAGTGCATCTTTACACAGTGGTGGGGTGATGAGGATGATGAGAAGGAGGGAAACACCCCACATCATTTGTTTCAGCTTTGCTCCCGATGAAAGTATCTGATTGCTGCTGTTGTTCTGATCTTGACCATTTTTTTCTTACACATGTGGGTTAGCAACGGTGCAGTGGTAGGCAGGAGCAATTAACAGCCCAATGGTGGAGGCAGGGTGGAAAACTGTCACCAGACATGTGGATCTACGAGACCCTTCCCTTAAAAATAACACTTCACATGGGACTTTAAAAATCTTTTTTAAAAAAATTTTTGTTTCTTTTTAATAGGAAGTTGTCCAATTTAGTCTTTCCCTGCTCAGGAGGACATAATGCAGCTGACTAACCCAAAGAACAGGCTGTTGTATTAATCAGTGATGACCTTGAGCTGTCCGATCCACCTTGATCTCCAGTCTCCTGAAGAGTTGCTCTTCCCAAGGTGCAGTTTTGTCTCAAAGAAATACCGACTTGTAGCACTGTATGAAAACACAGCAGCATACATAGCAGAAACCAGCTCCCTCGGCAACAAACAAGGAAAGGATTTTTGATCATTTATACTGGATATACTCCAAGAATTCTCTCTTCAGTTTAGTTATTATCTTTCCCTACAGTGTGGAATATTCAATTAAACCTTCTCTCAAATTGGACGTAACTTTCAATGAAAATTAAAGCAGCTCTATTTAGGTAACGATATCCATCACCAGGTTTAATGCTCAGAGAGAACAGGAATGGCTTCACCTGTTTGTGTGAATTAACCTCAGGTGACATTCTTCATGTTTCAATTCCTCAAAAGTGCAGAAAGACGACAAGCATTTAGCATCCTGCTGGATGTGCTGGCTCTGAAGTTTGGGGTACTGGGAGGACACAGAAAATGTGATCATTTCAAATGTATTTAAATTAATCTGGCATTTTTTAATAGATTTTGTGATTCTCTAGAAAAGAAAAATGTATCAGCAGAAGCTAGGATAGCAGAGTGTTCTTCTAAATTATATATCACATTCTGTCCAGCATATGGGCATACACCTCATACTGTGTTTAAAAGTATTTCTTATATCAGGAAATCTAGTGAAATTTCCTATATCCTGCATAGTGAAAGAAATATGCTTCTCTCAAAGGAGGCAGACCCAGAGCTGTAGTACATTTGTTTCATCTGACAGGGGGGAAAAAAAGTGCTTTTTGGTAACCAATCTTGTTTGCAACTTGTCTTGAGCTGAGGGCAGCTCAGTGTTCCTTCTGGGTTAACTCATTTTGGACTCAAGCAAAAGAAACGTAACTCTGAAAAATAAAATCTGTCACTGGGAAAGTGTCTCAATAGTTAGCTTGTCCAGGAAGGTTACTTATTGTATTTTCCCAGGACAGTAACAAATGTATAAGGAGTAGCACTGGTTACACAGTAGCTGCTGAAAATCATAAAGATCAAACTGAGCTAAAATACCTGAGCAGCTTTTGTGTGTGTATATACATAGATGCACTACTTCATTGTTGTTTTTTTTTTTTTTACTAAATGATCAAAAGAGAGCCTAATGAACGCAATCTGATATGGAGGGCAAGGGAAGAGCATCCTTCTGAGATCAGTGGGCTTCTGTGGATCAAGCAGCTGGTAGTGTTCATCAGTAACAAACTAAAAATGTGCTATTGTCACTTCATGATTGCAAGCCCCTGAACATTATTGCAACAGAAATTAATTTACTGCTTTTATTAAAAAAAAAAAAAAAAAGTGTAAAAGTCACATTTTGAATTTATCTAGATAGCAAAACTTTGCTCCCACAATACCAGACACTGTAATAGAGTAGATGCATTTGCCTGTGCTGACGCTAAAAATCTGAGATCTGTTTCTGCCCTGTAACACTGTTAGTCAAAAATAGGCTATATATGGTACAGGTACTTGTAGTTTTCTTCCTGTAAGAATCTAGACAGCAGTTTGTTTTGTTTGTTAGTGAATATTTAGTGTTCTTTGAACCAAATCCTCCTCTTCTGTAAGGTACTGTGGCTCAACTCTTGTCACATGCTGCGTTAAGATCTGGGCTGCAGTGGTTTCAATCACACATTGGACTGTAGAAAAAGGACTCTACAGGCTGAAGATTAAATAGTTTGGACTTGCTTATCTTGGTTATACACAGACAGCAATAAGAGAAAGAAGAAAGGCACTCAGAATCATTTTATCTACCCAGTGTTGCAAGGTTTTTCCTCCTCTTCTGTTCCACTGATATGGTGGCAGCTGCTTTCAGAGTTTCTCCCTGCCTGACCCAACACTGTTCCCTCGAAAGCCAAGAAGCAGTCACACCAGGTTTTTCTTCTTGCTGGCTAAAGGAAGGGCAAGCATTTTTTGCTATGTAAAAGCTGAATGTTAAACAGTATCAGCAGCAATGTTGTTGTATTTGGGGAGCGGTTTCATTTGGTGATCTTTCGTGGGCTTCTATTTCAGCTTAAGCAGATTAGATTTAGTCTTTTCACCTATTTTTGGCTATTTCTACCTTTCTAGTTCTCTATCTTCCATGTCTGATGTATTTTTTCTAAATTATACTTTGCTTACTAATGATATAGGCAGATTATAATGTTTTATAAATGTAACTCCCTGTCAAACTCCCTGTGGCGTTGTATGGACCGATTTTGTTGTGCTTGGAAGACCCACCCCAAGATGCTGCACTGTAGCAATCTGGGCCCTGATCCTGTGGTCAAGTAATGTCCTGGAGATATGGTGATGTATTTTATGTTGAGCATTTGGACCCTTTGATTTTTGTGTACCTGTAGATGAGCTATCTGCTTTTTAATGCAAGGTGTGTTTTCTTGTGGTGGGAGGAGGACTGAGGATCTGACCTTTAGCTTGATGTGCTACGATATAAATTGACACAGTATAATTGCAAATGACAGCTTAGCGTGACTTGAGTCCTTTGTGGGCTGTGAGGCAGATAACACAGCTGATGCAACGCGTACCTGAGTCAGCACAGTTCGCTAACTGGATTAGCTGGGATGCTCTGTTTTGTGCCTGTCCCGGCACAATCAAGCTCCTTGCTTGTGGGACTTGAAGCAACTCTTATATAGAACCTGAACACCAGTCCAGCTTTTGTATTTTACAATTAGAAAACTGGATAAATTAGAATGTATTTTAATTCTCTTGTTTTCAAGCTATTAATATAGTGCTTAGAGCTATAATCTTCATAGGCCAGATTGTAATATTCTTTCTTACAGAGAATGAGACTGTGAAGCAGCCCTGGGTCTCAGAAACAAGTCAGGATATCATAATCTAGCCCTGTATGCTTAATGGTTATTATTATCTTTTTCTGCCAGCAACCGTAAGCTGCACACAGGTATAATTTAAAGCTAGAGATTATGTGAAATGTGTTTTGAATAATAGATGAGTCTCTGTCAGATATCATTAACATATAATTAAAAGTAAAGATAAATACAACCGATATGACTGTATGCTTAGTGTATTCTCTTTTGTGGTGGTGCCTGAGGGAGGAGACATGGGGGAGAGGTTGCTCCATTATAATCTTCCTGGCAAATTCTCTCTGAAATCCTTCTGTGGAGATGACAGAATTTTCTCCCTGGAGTAAAGAGCTATTGTTCTGTCCCAAATAAATTCAGCTGATTTCCCAGTATCAGGGGATATGAAGGCTATTCACATTCATTCTCACACTCCTCCCATCAAGAAGATGCATCATCTTCTGTTCATTCCTTTTTCTTTCTAACTTTTTTGTATGGCCCATCAGCTTCATATCTGCTTGTCCTCTGACCACCTATACCCACAAATTTCCTGCATGCCCATCGAGATGGACTTCTGGCAGCAGACTAGGCTGGCTGCCTGGCTAAAGTGAAGTCCGTGCTTGCATCCCTGCAAGACCTTGCCCTGGGCAGCCCTGGAGTGGTGGGTCCTGGCAGCAGCACCGTGATGGTCCATGGAATTGCCCTTTGCCCATTGGTGCTCTGCAAGGACAGGAGCCTGCTGTGAAGATGATGGGGCAGAAAACATTCAAGCAAGGCTCCTTGCTAAAGGCAGCTAAAAGACAGAAACTCCTTGCTTGCTGTAGCTGTATTTAATAATGACTTTTTTAATATGCAGAGGAAATATTTTAGTGTTTAAAAGTGTCACTAAGCATTCTGTTTTGAAGTGAGCTGTGCTATCACAATAGGCTCGTGCCTGTTCCCCTTCGTTTGAGCGTTGGGTAAAGTTTCAATCTGTGCTTTATTTAGTGCACAAATGTTTTTCTGAATGTTGACTCCACTTGAGGTTCAGTGCCTTTTGGGAAGAAATCTGACTGCTCTTAAAAAAAAAAAAAAAAGTTTCATTATCGCATCTTTTCTAGGGTGAATGGTGTGTGGACTCTTGCTGCTAAGATACTATTTTATATTTTAAAACTGGTTATGTGGAGGTTCCATCAAGTATCTGTCACATTTTTCCTCTGTTTAACACAGATGACAACACACTGCATGGGCCAGTTTTTCTCCAGGAGCCCAACAGCGTGATCTTTCCCTTGGATTCCGAGGAAAAGAAAGTGAAGCTGAGCTGTGAAGTGAAAGGAAATCCCAGACCAACCATTGGGTTTGTGGAATGTTTAACTGTTCTTTCGCATGATCTCCACACTACAGCAGTTTCCCCTATGAGCTCTTCTGCTGGCATCACCCAGCGTAACTCAGTGATGCCCCTGGAGTTTACCACAACGCTGATAATTTTTTGAAAAAACGAAAGGGGCATCAGGAAATCTCTTCATATTGCAACACAATTGCAATATCTGGACAAGACATCAAAAAGGTTACAAAGAGATTATAAATAGTCTTTGCTCCCTGACTAACCATCGTTTTCCACATATGTGGACAAAGCTCATATTTGTTTTCAGCTTTAGTGACTACTCTGAGATCCTTAGGAAAAAAGGTGCCATACTGGCACAGTGCTGCTGCTGTAAATCATTTTGGTTGTAGGGTGTTTTTTCTTTTCCCTTTGGTGCCTTTCTCATTTTGTTCACTGTAGTAAATGCCACTTCGAAACCAATTTAGAGTCATCAGACCACAGCCATCATACTGTCTTCTGACATGACTAATGCAATAAACTGTTGATTCACTGGTGCAAACATATTCAAATTGTTTCTTGGTTGGCTGTGGCTCCCTCACATGTTCCAGCCAAGGCTGGCGGGGATGAGGATTATTGTAACTGGGGCAATATGGTGCTGGAATTTCTGAGTGCCCCAGCTTGTGGCAACATCTTCTGTGAGTGAATTTTCTTAAATTTAAAAACAAACAGCCAGCAATTCAAGAGAGGAAACAAAAACCTTGGTGGACTTGAGTGGTTTAAAGATTCTGTTTCTGGGACTTCCCCTTGCAAAATTATTAATTCCAAAGGGCAGCACCACTTGCAACTACAGAAGCATTAATCATATCAGAGACTGAAATATATGTCAAGGATATTGCTCTTTCAGTTAAATACTGAAATATTTCAATACTGTGCAGGAAATCTTCATTTTCATGCCTTTTTTAATAAGTAGTCGAAGATGTTTTAAATCTTTATTTATGACATGTTGTATTTTCAAATACTCAGTAGTATTTATTAATAATAGCAGAATTTAACTTTGGCATTTTGTGCTATAGGTGGAAGTTAAATGGAACCAGTATTGACATCAGTATGGATTACCGCTACAGCATGGTAGAAGGCAACCTGTTGATCAATAATCCCAATAAAACCCAAGATACCGGAACATACCAGTGTGTAGCAACAAACCCGTTTGGAACTATTGTCAGCAGAGAAGCAAAGCTTCAGTTTGCTTGTAAGTAAGAATTGCATTGCAACTCACATTCCTGCAGCGTGCTGGAAAAACTGCCTACCTTCCATAGCTGTTCTAATGCAGTACACAGTATTCTCTGAGCTGTTCATGGAGTAGAGAAAACACCTGGATTTGGAGGGGAAGTGTGAAAGAGAAATAGATGTCTTGTTTTATGATTGCTAGTCTAAAATTGTAGTATGCAGGGTAAAATGTCTTTATTTCTTTAGAAAGAGACCACCTAGGATAGTATGTGGCAAATGGGATCTCACCATTGATTTTTCATTTCCTTGGAGAATTAAAGCTTAAAAATATTTTGAAGGAGCAGGCTCCCTATAAGGAATAAATTCATAGTGACAATTTTCACTAGTCCTACATTTCAGTACTTAGGTGAGAGTGCTTTCAGGTACGGGTGGTACATTGTAACTGTGTAAAAGGGAAAACAGGCTGCTTCATATTTATTTTGGGTTTAAATTTGGAGTCGCAGCTAGTTATCTAAAGCTAGGGAAAACGAAAGAGACAGATCTTGATGTGAATCAGCATTATATGAACTTAGAACATTTTGGGGGTACAGGATAGAGCCCATAAGAATGGGCAAATGATAACGCAGCACCACGAGTCGTCTTTTTTCTCATGTAGTTGCAAAGGTGAAGGCAGAGAATAGATAAACAGGCTTATTCATCCATCACCTCTGTGATTTCTCTGTGCTGTTGCCTGGGGAGTGGTGTACATAGCAGCTCAGTAATCACAGCAGGACCTGCTATGAAATACCCTCGCATGTGCCTGCAGGAGTTCAGGCCAGTCCATTCCCAGACACGAAACCATCAGTAACAGTGAGCTGGGCTTTCAGTAGAGCTTAATGAAAGATGTGTTTCACCAACTGGTAAAGGAAGCTGATGAGCTCCAGCTACGAAAATAAAAAGATAAAAATGCCAATAAACACCAGGCTCACACAATATAGAGAGGTGATTTGTAATGCGAAATATTACTGTAAAGTCAAGTCCTCTGTCTCCCTGCATAGTTTACGATTTATTATCTGTTTGCTTATGACCTGCTTGTGGTTTTCTGTGGCTGAAGCTGCATTTTCCCTCTGGATGGGTAATGAACAGCTTTCTCAAGACCAATCTCATCACTCCAGATTTCAGTATGTCAAGGTGATCGCTTCATAAAATATTGCATTGGGCTGCCTCTCCAGAGACCACATCTTTCACAGTGGGCTCTGTCTTACAAATCCTGGTCTGCTGGCTGTGAGCTGGGCTTGGGCAGCAGCATCTGGAGCAAAACACTTCAACACCCCCTTGGCTGGGGTCGTACTGTTTACTGAAGTCAAGTTTTTAAGGACAACCTGGGTACCAGGTTAGAGCTCTTTAGATGCTGGTCCCAAGCTTCAAAGGGACAAGGAGGGAGGATGCTGATGCTGGCAAGTGCAGCTGCCACTCACAGCTTTCTTGGTAGTTTAAATCATCATGCACTAAATAACTGGGAGCTTGCAAACACAGAGAAGTTTGCACGAAAATTAAGAAACCGTCAACCTTTAACATTTATTTTATCTTTGCTTCAGATACAGAATGTTTATCAAATTCTGGTTAATTTTTCTGTCTTGATGAATGGTACATCTGGCAAAAATCTTTCTAGTTTTCTAGCTGGCCAAAGACAAAATTGATTTGACTGATTCTTAGTTAAGAAGATTGAATTCAAAAGAAAGCTTGTTCTTTTTCAGTTAAAGTAATTATGGGGAACTTAAATAAATGTATTATTTGATTCCTAAAATTTATTTTAGGTTGCTAAAACACTATCATCAGATTAGAAACATTTGGATTGAATTTTAAAAAATAGCATTTATCAAGGTAGGCTCTGTATTTTCACAAAACAGTAAGTCATTTTGTCTTGTATAATCGAAGGGATTGCAACCAGAATTACCTGAATGATGCAAAACACGGAGTGGTTTAATTACAAAATCTCTGCCTCTCAGAACCAAAACAATGGGCATCTGTATTAGCAACGTTTTTCAGGCTTAACATCCAAGACATGTGGCTGCAGTAGCACTGCTTAATATAATTACTTGCCTTTATGTGCTTTTATTCCAAATGTGATCATTTTTTAATGGCCTTTTGTAGGTTCTGTGTGGGATAACCTATAGGACTGTATGGCAGGACTCTGTTTAACCACTGGAGAACTATTTTAAGCCTGTTTGCCCTCAGTTGCTCTCTCAGGACTTTTCCCTTTTATCAAGTTATTTTCCTTGAATTTACCCCTTTGTCTGGCACCTAGACTGCACGTGCAGTCTCTGACCCAGCTCCAGTGCTTCAGCTTGGTCTCTTATGCCTCGCAATGTCACATATGATTTGGCTGTGCAAAGCCATTTGGTTAGACACTCGGGACTGAACTGCTTAACCTCTCTGGTAGCTTCCCCCTTTGTCTGAGCAATCCCTTATTTTCCATCCTTTTTTTGGGGGGGGGGTTGGGGTTTTTTTGTTTGTTTGGGGGTTTTTTGTGTTTGTTTTTTTTTTTTTTTAATTTTTGTTTTACCTCAGTTTTATTTCTGAGGAAAGTTTTTGTTGGTTCTTTTGAGACAAATGTCTGGGGCTTTGAGCTTTTTTTCCCCTTCCTCTTAAGGGTTAAATTCTGAATCTTAGGGCATCATTAATATATGTTCATCCATTCTTCAAGGGCTGTGTTTTCACTGAAGATTAAACTGTGATCTAGCTGTTCAACCTCCTGTGGAGGTCAGAGGGTCAGCAATTTAATCCTTGAAATATGCATTTAGGTTACAAACTCATTATGATAAAAGTGCTAATATTTTCCCCCAATACTTGCTTTGTGATATATCATTTACATTTCAAATTCATTTTTTCTTGAAATTGTTCTTTATTTTTTTTAGTCTCAATGCTACTTGTCTCTGAAAGCAAACATGTTTTTGGAAAGTAAGGAATCTGTTGTGCCGCAGTAACAGAATATGGATTAATAACACACTAAACTCTGTGCTTATGGCAATAGAGGCTCTCAGAAAATAAAAGAAGCTTTAAACTCAGAGTATGGATTCTAATAATAGCTTTTTCCAAAATGATATATGAAAACAAAGGTGAACTAGATTATATTATGTACTTTTTATTTTAGTGGATGGGATTTAGCTTTTGACAATTTTATTCACTGTTCTATAGTTCCTGTTTGGAAATAACACTGAAATCAATAAGGAGTTATGCCTGGAGAGAAGCGCAGCTCTGATGTGGCAGTTTAGAGGTGGACCCACCCATTCAAACATATGATTAAGACTGTTTACTATGGTTCAGATCCTGCTTCCATTTCAGTTGAAGCTAAAACTTGTATTGATTTTTAGTGGCACCAGGGTTGGACCAAACCCCTCAAAGTGCTGAATTTGCAATTGGTTCCTGCTGCTCAGCTCCTGTTCCCTTTGGCTTGGCTGAAAGGTGCTGAGCAGCTCGTGGCTGTGGCAGGAGAGCAGCACAACACGGTGCAGAACCATACGCCCTGGGCTGGATGTGCTTTTAATGAGCGTACTTGCCCAATTATTTCTTCCAACTCTGAAATAATTCACAAAATGGAACATTAGTGCACACAGGTGCTGAAAATTGTGCTTATACTCACATCCATACACATAAAATCAGAAAGTAGAGTCCTGGGAAAGGCTTCAAGAGAGTGTATGTCCCTGGTGCGAGGTAGCATCAATGCCCTTCCTAAAGGAGCTCATCAGCCTGTTCTGCACAATATTTGCTGACCCTTTTCAGGAGTGTGTCTTTGGAGGACTGTGTATTAAGATGCATTTTCACTTATTTTGGTGGCCTCTGCTAGTGTTAATCTTATTTGCTAGCAGCTACTGCTGATTGTCCAGACTGTGCCTTGTGTGGATAATGACCCAAGGGCTTTCAAATCTATTCCTTCTCCTCTTCTGTTGACTATCAAGTGTAGTAGATGTCCAAAGGATTGTGCTTTTGGCCAGCTGAGTCCTGATGGCTTCCCACCAGAAATGTCTTTGCAGAAGTCCCCAGGTTGTCACCACGTGTGGGTGACCACAGTGAGTACCAGCTTTCATGTGGCTTGGGGCTTATCTACTGTCTTCAGGTTTGCTCTTGCTTTCCCAAAGGCTGGTAATGAAGAAAAGGGCCAGCTGGCCAAGCTGGTTCAAAATGAGCAACGCTGGTGGAAATGGTTCAGGGATAAAAAGACTAAGCAAGGTTTCCCCTTCTGTTTGGGTTCTTTGCTAGGTGGTGTCCATATCCATTCTTTTACAATCCCATTGGTAGGATGGGATGAGTGAGACGGGACTGTCCCAGCAAAGAGAATGGCAATTATTATCTTACCATTCAGCTGATTCATGAGCCCCTGTAGAATAGCAACTCTAATTAGACATTAACTTTGAGATTTACTTTACCTTGCTGAGGCCACAGTTTGTTTTTTACCACCAAAGTGTCGAACCCAGACATTTTTGCATGTCTCTGGGAGCAGTGCAGAGAGTCAGTCAGGGCATGCCTTTGCTCCCTGCCCCAGGGAGCTTCCAGACTGTCTGTTCCATCACCACTGCTAATGCATCCCCAGGATGGGGCCAAGGCTCCACTCTGCTCTCCCAGCAGATGACCCTTGTCTTCTCCCGTGGAGCCATCCGGAATGCTGGTAGATTAAATATCCTTTCCCTGCTGTGATAACTAGACTCAATTTGGCCCTAAACTCCTCAGCAGGATTTGCAGTTTAACCTGAAAATGCACACAAAGACAGTGCTACCTGCAGTAATGCTGGCTTAAAAATAAACCCTCCAGTGAGTGGGTGAGTAGCCATACAGTAGTCATTGCCTTTCTTATCAGCACTGACAGTTGTCAGATGCTGTTGATTTTGAAATGAGTATTTGATGAGGAAAATCAAGTTGTAATGGGTGCTTTTTTTCACTCATACCATTGTTTTTGCCCCCCCATTGTTACAAAAACTAACTAAAAGTGCTGTCTGTGAAACATTAGCTATTAGAGAAATGGAATCGGCTTTTCAGGGGGTTTTAGCGTTTTGCATGTTATTGTACCCACACACTGGGATGACGGTTGATATCCTTCCTCCCACTCTGTGCAGAGGCGCTTCTCTGAAATAGGTGCCTTTCCAACCCGTAGCAATTTTCTATGAAAGAGTTTCCTTCAAATCTGTAATTTAACAAGTCCATGCTGATGCTGCGGGTGTTTTCTGGAGTTAGCAAAAATGGTATTGAGATGTCCAGGGGCCTGAGGTACCAATTTTTAAAACAAAGATGATCCCAGGGATGATGGGGCTGAAGGGAAGTGTCCCCAGAGGATGCTGGAGCAGCAGCAAAGTACTGGGTGCTGCCCTAGGAGCCTGGGCTGTGGGCAGATGAGATGAAATTAAAGGGGAAAGGTCTCCTTCTCTTCCTCCTCCTCTTCCTGCAAACGGCCCAGCTCAAGCGAAGTGGCTGATTTTTGTGTATGGAATTTGGCCTGAACTGTTTTACTGTGTTTGAAGATGAAACCATGCCTGGAGGGCAGGGTTTGCAGGTGGGCTTCCCTCTGCTGCTACCTGGGGCAGCAGCCTCAGACTTACCTGACATACAGTTTCCATTGGATTGATCATTTATAGAAACCCTAACTTCCTTCTTTGTTACCATGAACATACTCCTAACTGCAGGGAATCACATTATTGTTTCTGAATATTGTTTCCCTCCACATTTTACTAAAGGAATTCGTTTTATTGAAGTATTTCTGTGAAAATAATTGTTATACATGAATTAGCAGCTAGGACTCAGCACTGTGCAGTGCAAATGGTAGCAGAAAATACAGTAATAATGTGGTTGTAATGAGAATACTTCGGGGCTTTGACCTACCATCCCAAAATAATTTCTCTGTGGTGGTAGAAAAAGAAAATTACTCCCAACATTTTACTGAAAAGGATCTTTTTCAATATTCCCATTGCTGGGATGATTCTTTTTATATCTTCTACCGAAGCAAATCCCATAATTTTTGCTATTAGTTGCTAAGAAACAAATTATAATTGCTGCTCAAATTCTTTACTGTTGTATCCTCTTATTGCCCTGAAGTGCATTCATTTTCTTTTTGGATATTAAATGATCAATGAAGTAATTCTTTCAAGAACAATTAATAATGAAAACGTTTTCAGAAAACCGCCAAAGTATCTGCTTTGCCTTGCCTCAACAAACAAGCGCAACAACAATCGCATTGATTGATCAATGAAGCGATGCGCTACCGCTCGGCTGAATGAGGCATTCGGCAAGCAAATTAAATCATTTCCGCAGCGATTACTAACGTCTGAGTGTTGAGAAAAGATGATGTGTTTTAAACCTTCTGGAAATTAAGGAGATGGAAGGTTTGGGTTGCTTTTTTTCAGAGTTGGACTGCAGCTGGGATGGTGAGTGTGTGTGGCTCTGCTCGTCCCTTGGCAGCCCATCTCTTCCTCTTCACAAGGTATATTTTTTCAAGGATTTTCTGCTTGTGAAGGGCAGAAATGCAGTTTGGCACATTTTCCTGGCTCCTTCCTTGTCCTGGTTCTCTGTGAGAGCACTTGTAAAGAGCCTCTGTGGGGTACATGGTGGGGGGTGTGTTCAGCATCCTGGGTGGGAGCTGCAGACCCACACCAAGACAGGGGCAAGAGTCCCTGCCTGCAACCACCACCACAGGATGTACGTGCCTGTGCTCCAAGGCTGGTTCTCACTCCAGTATTGAAATACCACACTCAGCTATTTCTTGCACAGGTACCCCTTCTGCTTTTTCAGTTCCTGGACTTCCAATCTGCTGCCCTTCCCATAGGTTAGTTCACTTTTTCCTGGCATTTTCGTCGCCTCCCACACATACAGTTACAATTCAGAGATTACACCCCCAGCCAGAAACTGGAGTTTGCTTACACCCAGGGCCAATGAATCTGCCTCAGAAAACTTTTCTTAATTTTTCTTACACTGTCAGGAAGTGGTTTTCTCAGCGTGGCCTGCTTTCCCATACACACCCCAAAATCTCTTTTGCTGTCACTTTTTTTTGCCTTTTGGAGCTTTTCAGAGCCTCTGCACGTCCAGGTTTTCCTTATGCACAGAAGCAGCTCTGCGGCAGCAACAAATGACACCGTGCTGCAAAGGCTCTGCCTCTGCTGCCTCTGGCTGACCATCCTAGTTCAGTTTCCAGGGAGACTAAAAAAACTCACTATAACATTTCCTATATACACTGGATGCATTTTTTTAAAATTCTGGTTCCAATAGATAAATATCTTTTGGTACAGATTCCCTGGTAAGAGAGATTTCCTTAACTTTTCACTCTTCCTAAAGGAATAGTTGTCTTGTAGCTCCTGAAACTCTGCAAATAGAGCATTATTTTGGAGCTTGAATATGCACTTCTGTCTACTGCCAGAGGCCATGTCTCCCCAGGCTTCCCCAGACCCACCAAAATGGCTGGGATGTTCTGGCCATCCCCATTTTCCTCCATGAATTTATACAAACAAAGCTGTCAGTTCACAGCCCGTAAAAGCAGAGCACAAGGTGTTTGTTTTATGGTGTCCCACGTTTCTGCAAAGTTATAATGTTAAAATTTTCTGGACCATCAGGTAAGATTTGGGGCTAGTTACAACAAATTTGGCTCAAGGTAGGCTCCTCCTGTATGCATGTAAACAGGGGTCTTGATTCCTCCTCTGGTGTCATTTACAGGAAAAATAGCATTTATATCAATAAAGGGCCTGATGGTCTTACCCAAAGTCAGACACTCCTACCGTTTGAGCCACCAGGACGGGGTTCAGTGTGGTGCAGGATGTGTTCTTAACAAGGAAACCACCAAATTTATTTGAATTTTTCTAAATGCACGCTTCCCAATGTTTCTCTCCTTTGCTGAAATGCTAACTCAGCTATGTAAAGTGCAGTTGTTGGTGTTACAGAATCAGCTCCCAACCTCTGCACCTTTGCCACGGAGTCTCCGATGGGTGGAAAACTAGGCTAAGCCTCATCATGTAAGCTCTTCGTTTTTTTCTTTTCTTTTTTTTTTTTTTTTTGATGAATAGGACCAACAGGGAGTATGTAGCAGAGGATAGATATGTAACCTACTTTCATCCATGATAGAAGGACCCTTAATTTAGAACAGAAAAACACAGGATTTATACCTGCTTTTTTTCCACCGAAGGCTTGTAAATAAGATGAATGCATCATTACTTAAAGCAGTGGCAGGGCATTTGTAGATAATCAGCACACCTTCTCTCAAAGCTAGCAATCTTGTAAACCTGCAGTGTTATTTAGGAAGTGTGTTTTAGTTTATACCACGCCAAAATACTGCTGCTGAGGGCAGGAAGTGTTGCACAGGGAGGTGTCGCAGGGCTGGGAGCTGCCACCAGCACCTCTGGGCATCACACCGCAATGAACTTAAGATCACGGGTTAGTCACAGCTCCACAGTTTCTTTTGTGGTTTAGAAATTTAAGGAACAGCAAGGCACAGACTTGACAGTTTTTTCTTGTCTCTCTCCACATTTATGAATATTGCCCTGAATACATAAAGTAACATATATTCAAAAGAGATTTTTTTTTTTAATATCAAGGGGCTGGATCTTGAAGAACTAAATGCAGATATAGGTGTTTGTTTAAAATGAACACTTAAATGGAGCAATTTGGTCCCAGAGTGCCACAGTTCAATGATCTAAGCTTTCATTGAAAAAAGCTCTGCTGTCATGTGAAACTCTTTCTAGTCTTCAGAAAATTATCTTTGTGCTAAATCGCATCAGGGTGCTGTGGAGAACTCCAAGTGGACCTGGAAGGAAATAAAAAGATGGTTTTCTCATTTTCTCTGATGGTCCGAATGAAGCACTAAGTATTTGGGTTCTGAGCCTAGGTATTTGGGACAACCTCACTTTGAAATGGAGAAGATCTCTCTGCATTTGAAGATCTTCTGACCTGAGGCTTAATCAGTCACTTTGACATCTTTCCTGTTAGCTCAATATCACTCTTTCTATGCTGAATGGTCATAAAGAAAACACTGTAAAGCTCCTATGGTAAACTGAGAGAGCGAGACTTTGTCTTTCCCTGCTTTCCCCTTGGCTTTGTGCAGGACCTGATATTGTGCTGTTTATCAGTAGAATTTCCTGTTCTTCCTCTCACTCCTGAAGCCTTTGCAGGTTAGCTGTATTCCAGCAAGGTAGTTCCCATCGGTGGCCGGTTTGGCTGCTTACCACTAGATTATTAGAGAATCAGTGCACGTTATTTGACATCTATTCCACTCTTTGAAGCCTAAAAGCAAGAATGAAAATAGTAGTGTGCTGTGAATATTAATGTGTCCTTAGCAGTAGTATTAATCCTCTGACTGTGACTATATTTACAGAATATTTTTCTGAGCATTTGTTCTTAAATTAAAGCCAAGCGTACGAACAATTTAATAGCTATGTAGATGATATTAGAGGAATTTTGCTTTGGTATGTCTTCAGAATGTAGTCTAGCTGCCTTTATTGAGTACAGTCCTTACCTCTGATGTCCAGTGAGCTTATTCTATGACACCTAGAAAGGTGCATAAATAAGAGGAAAATAAGTTGGACATTTAAGTTATTATTTTGAGGATAATGAAATCGCCTGGAAATGTAAATGCCAATATAAAGCAGTATTGTCGAGAGTGCAGTGACCCTTCAGGGAACTCAGTTATTCAATCAGAGTATGAACCTGTGTATTCAAAGTACACAGGTACTCTGTGTCCCCAGGCAGTGGTCCTTGCCTGTGATTTCACATATGCACCCGTGGCTGCCATGCTTTCTTCATGCAGGAATGAAGTCGGGGCATCGTTTCCCTAACAATTAATCTCCGCCTGCTTGCTCTCTCCATTAGACATTAGAGACGTGTCAGGTCTCTCAACTGTTGCTGTCCAGATGACACATGATGAGCCTCAAACCACATAAACATCTGTGGCTGCAGCTAAGGCTTCCTTTGATTCAGGTTCTTTTCCGTTACGAATCTTTCCAAACATCTTGCAAAAACCAATCCTAGAGTGGCACAAACACCTGAAAAGCCATAAGCATATGTTTTTGTGGCATACTGTAATCACTTTTTCTGGTCTTTTAGGTCCAGTGCACAGAGAATAGGGCAAGGAATCAGGAGGTCTATGTTATTTTCTCAGTTACTAGGATACTTCTTGGAACAGTTCCCCTTTTGGCTGAAAATCCCCTAGTCTGTCAAATGAAATAATTATTATCCTTAGGTTGAGCCTTACTGATTCTATATCAATGCAAATCAGTATTGTCTTTAAACGTATGGAAAATATCAGTTACAAGACTCCCTGGTCAAGCGCAGGCTATAGCCAAAGACCAGAGGTGGATTCTCTAAGATAATTGCCATTTCTGTTGACAGGATGTAAGGCCAGTGCAGAACAATTTTATCCTAATGTCTGCTTTTTCATAGTTTTATTTTTTCTTAATTTCTTCTGGAAAGCCAAACCCGCGAGTCAGTGTTGGCATGCAAAGGACAGCAGAGCTTTAAATATGTTTGTCAAAAGTTGTCCCATGTTAGTTTTCCTGTCTGCAACAAACGTGACTGCCATTTCATAATTCATTAGACATGAGAGATGAACAGAATGAAAAAAATATCTCCTCTCTAAGAGATGCTGCCTAGCATAGTAATGTATGTTTCCATAGGAGAGTTGAACCACCTGTGAGGATCAGGATCTCTGTGAGGTCTTTTTTTGTGTGTTTCTATCAAGTAAAAGGAAATTTTTCTTTTAAACCTCTAGATGAGCAGGCTTGTGTCACATTATTTGACATTATTTGGTGTCTGAATTTGCATTCATTTAGCTGCACAAAGTAAGAAGGTGAAGCAGAGCATGTGTGAGGCATCTGCAATGCTAATGCTGAGCTATCAAGTGAGAGAAGGCTGTGCAATATCTCCTGCCACCAAGAGAAGTACTGCTCTCCGCTATTGCAGAACCGTCTGTGCTGGAAGAGAGTATGTGAATAACTCATTGCCTTGCTAGGAAAATAAAAAAAAATTCTGAGAGTGAAATAACTCCATTCAACTCAATCCAAGGGGAAAAGTCTGCCCAGCTTTTCCAGATTAAAGTAATAAAATAGATTTTTCTGAGTCCTCAGCATTTTGTCTCAAGCAGGAGAGCTGTTTTAAAATGAACAGTTGAAATATTTCCTATAGAAGGATAGTAAACAGGCAGCTTTTATGAAATGGAACATGAAGTAGAGGAGGATTTTTTTCCTTTCTTTTGGTAACATAACAGAAAAGAAAGATTTGATTTGGGAAGAGGACAATATGGGTGCCTTGCAGGTATTGCTAGGAGTCCCTGTTCCCCAGTAAGATGAGTGCCATGAAGGCAGGCAAAAAAGCGTGGGGGCTGCCTTGTTGCCTATTTGGAAGTGAGGATCAAATGCCAGCGAGGTGCTGACAATACCGTGTGCCAGGATGAGCCATCCTGGTGAGGACAAGAAGCTGGTGCTTGGTGTGATGGAGGAAGGAGAAAGTGGATCCATGACTCCTGCAGCTGGTGTTACCAGTGGCGCATTTGGTAATGATCAAGGAAAAGCTGTTGCAGTCTTTGGGATGCAAGGTAAAAGCCTGAGGAGGAATTTTAGCCATGTGGGTAGACAAATCACCCTGTCTTTGATAGGTGGTGGTTGGAAAGGCTTGGCAAGATTTAAACAAAGTCTTGTTATGGGAACCCAGATAGAGATGTCAAAGTCCAAGATGATACATAGGTCAGAGATGTGAGTGACAGGGAGGGCTCGGGAGGAAAGCACAATCTTGGCTCGCATACCAACACACCAGCTTTCTCCTTTCCTAACCCAGGAGTGGCTGCTTGCGTCTTGCTCCTGGCTTAGCCAGGAGGAGCTGTGAGCCCGTCGCCCTGGCAGGAGGCAAAGAGCCTCCTCTGAGGACATCTGGTTTGAGTTCAAACCTGCATCTCCTCCAGCTACGCATCTCTTCTTATCACATAGCTGAGTTGAGCCTTCAGAGCAAACCCTGCCTTGAAAATCCTCCAGCTGCAGATGCTCCCATGGCAAAGGGTCTTTGAGAATTTTTGCATCTTGTGAGAATGATGGCAGTTTCGGTGCAGGAAACATCACGGAAAGGAAAGGTCTAGATGTCCGAACAGGAACTGGCCACTTGGTAAAGATGCACCGGCAGTACCTTGTTTAACGCCTACAGTAATAAAGTCCAAGCAAAAATATATTCTAAAGGAGAGGCAGTGTGGGGGAATGGCATGATGTTTACCTCTACATTTTTTTTTTTTCACTGAACTAGAAATCCCAGTGAAATTTCTGTTCTAAAGGTCAAATTAGAAAGCTTTCATCCCCAGACTTGTAAACTATTTCTCAAATCAGTGACTCTAAAAATTATTCATTAGAACACCAGCTCTTAAACTAAAATTCTATTAAGCTCTGTATCAAAGGGGGTTTTATTCCAAACTGCACAGCCCACTGTGTAGTCTTGACACAGCAGCAAGGACATGGGCAGAAGAACTTAATCTTTGTATATTTGTGAAAGGGATGACATAAAACCTTGCTTTTAAAAAGTCAGGCACAGGTTTTATAGAGACAGTGTTTAGAGATATTAGAGCCATAAATATCAGGAGGCAAATCTTGTCAAGTGTTTCGAGAGCAAAAAGCTTTAATGCTTTTGTGGGTGCTAGTCATCAGTTAAAGTGCTTTCAGCCTGCCTTCGTATAGACGGGCTATGATTTCTTCAAGCCAATGTCCTCTAAAATCTGAAATTGATTGAGATGCACTGGAATCTCATCTTCAAGACTGTTTTATGGGCCAAATTAGCCTAGTTTATAGTCTGCAGACAATGAAGTCGTATTATTCCATGGGCAGCGATGCAAATGACTTCTGTCTCCATCTGGTTGTGTATTCTGTCCAGGATATGGAAGTATGCTCTGTTGTGTATGGACAGTTATGCAAATCTGGTGAAAACAATTTGGGAGAGGGCGTACAAGCTGTCTCTTGGTAGAAGGTTCTTTATTCATTCTGAACCAGGAAGAGTTGGCCAAACCCTCTGGTTGCTTAATTTTTTTGTTCGACAACGTGTCATTGCCAACCTACTCAGAATACCCTTGAGATAAGTTGCATGGTCTTTAATAATAAAAACCATCCCACTGACTTTGATTCAAGGACTGTGTATGACCTTAAACATCATTCTAAATCTCAGATTGCTGGGATCATCTTAAAATTATAGATGAGGTATAAGAAGGCAAACCCCATTATGCTCCATAAATTTCTTTAAGTCATGCCTGAAAATTGACTTTAGGTGTCTTGGCTGTTTCTATGTACATAAGTGGATTGTGCATTTCACATATATGAAGAAGTAGCTACCCCTTACCTCTATTATTACTTCCTGTTGTATGGGTGCATCAAAGTTCACTTAATATATGTAGTAAAGGTCACGATTTGTCCACTAAAGAATACTCAAAATTTCCAGTGACCAAGTTTTAGTTTCTGATTTGTCAATTCTTTTCAAATTAATTTTAAAACATTCAAGTTTCTTGTATTCAAATTACAACCAAGCCTCATGAGTGTAATACCAAACCAAAGACCTCATGCAACTAATGTGGTGTAAAAAACTCCTTTTTTAAAAAAGTATGGATCAAAGTTTTGGTTGCTAATCTAACTGAATTATTAGTATCCTAACCAAAGACATATTTTGAGTACAGTTACAATGATACTAAGGCTAGAGTGCATCGTATCCCGTTACTGCTAATTCCCAGTAATAATTCTGTTGCAATGGTACACACGATCTAGCATGTGTGGGTGGCATCTGCCCTCTTCCCTTCCTGTGCCCCTCTGCGACGTGAGCTGGGTGGTGTCAGCCCTCCCAGGAGGAGGCAGTTACAGCCCCTCACCTGCATCTGGAGTTGCTTTGTTTGGAGAGCATGATAGTGGTGCTGGTGGGTTTCTTCCCCCTGCTGGGCCTGACTTGTGGTTATTTTTATACACTTGCTACTACTACTGTACTAATTGCTTTTTCTTCCTTGATTCCAGTCTCTGTTATGTCTGAGTTTTACTGCATATGTTTTATATAAGTTGTGTTCTTGCTCGTGGTTCTCTTTG
The DNA here is from genome assembly GCA_013399365.1 of Pampusana beccarii. NCBI lineage: Eukaryota > Metazoa > Chordata > Aves > Columbiformes > Columbidae > Pampusana > Pampusana beccarii. The sequence continues at coordinate 895,262 of VWYH01001673.1, read as the reverse complement.
TTCCACCTAAACCCACTTTTGCTCAGTCCCAAGGTGCATTCCTTTGATGAAGAAGAGCCGTGGGTTGTGCTCCATGGTTTGGAGGCATCTGTGTCCACCCTGTGACTGCACCAACAGGGCCTTTGCAGTTATCTTGTGGCCTTATTCTCAAGATCCTGTGTTACAATCCCTTGTTTTTCCTTCAAGCACATACATCCTCTATCAAGGTTCATTGAATAGTTCACTCTGTAGGGATAATGAGCCATTTGAAGATATAGATAGACATATAGATATAGGTATTATGCCTTGGTAGCTACTCACTATTATTAATAACATCGGTGCAGTAGAGCAATATCACTGAGGTGTTATCAAATTTGCTTTACAAAAGTCTCTAAAGATAGACTTCAAGCAAAATAAGCATAAAAACCGCTTTTTTTTTTTTCTCTAAGCCTGAATTTTAGTCGTGTTTTCCTTTGGAAATTAAAATTCAGTGATGTATGAAGAAGTGATTGATGTATGTATGTTTTTGTTAGAATATAGTCAAAGGATAAATAGTTCTGTATCAGTTAAACAAGAATAGTAGATAAAAATAGTATTGACAGTGCTCTTCTAATCATTAGAGAAAAGTCTTAAATGTACTGACAAAGGGTTCACTAATGGTGTATGAGTTTTTGACAGTATGCCATTCAAGGCAGTGTACAGCAGTGCTTCCTTCTACATTATATAGTCACATAAATTTGCTTTCTGAAAGACGTGCAGACACCTGTCACCATCAATTTGAATCATTTACTATTCATGTTAATTTTCTATAATATTTTTAGTTTTGTTTGATAGTTCTAAAATAGCCTTCTTGCATAGAGAGTTCTCTCTTAATTGTTCAACTGGTGTAATTACAGCAGCATTTTGATTTTAAAAAATATGCTATGCATTTAAAAATGAAGGCAAACCATGGAAACCCTCTTCCAGCAAACAAAGGCAGGCAAAATGGAGCTTAGGTCTCATAAAAAATAGGGATTTCTCTGTCAAATCACCGATGACCTGAGACTTGAAGCCACCTTGTTTCGGTCTGGTTTCCAGGGCACAGTGAGTTCAGCTGCTGAGTTATTTCCGCGTTGCAGCCACTAACAGGACCCCAGTGGGTCTCAGGTACAAACGCTGTAACCACTCTGCTTGGGTACAGGTCTTAAATACAGAACAATCACTGCAGCTGTAAATGAGAAAGGATATAAATACAAAAAGCAGAGGTCAAATATTATGCTGCCCCTGCCAGCGGGAACTTGGCGGAAAGTGAGCTGATGTGGTCTTGTTTGCTTGCTCATACTTTGGTGTCATCTGTGAAATAGTGCTTTTAAAGAGCAAACTTTGATTTCCAGGGCCTATCTAGTAGTTGCTAACTAAAAGAATTACCAAATTTCATAAATAAAGTACAAACCCAAGTAGGTCCTAATAAAGGACAAAAGGCTACAGCTCTTTGTTTTGCTTATAATTTAATCTTCTTTGCTATAAAAATGATTTTTATACCTAAAACTTGGGGAAATTTTCCATTACTCTACCCAAAGTTGGATAATTGTAACTGTGCAAAGCCATATGTTTTTGGTTAAAATTTCCATATGCCATTTACTGAGACAAACTGCCCAGTCTTAAGGGGCTTTGAATTGTTCCAGATTGTTTAAGCTTTTATTAAACCACATTTGAGGTTTTGGAAGGAGGTTGTTCAATGCAATATCCTTCCCAAACTGAAAAACTGATAGGATGACATATGCTGCTGGCACCCTCTGGGATTTTGAGTGTTTTTGAGGAATAAGCATCTGTATCAGACCGGCATCCCTTACCAGCACCTGTGTGACTTGTGTTACTAAACGTTATAAGGCGGAGTTTTAATGGAGGCTACAGAATAATCTACTAATGCAAGAAAATATATTCAAGCTCATATTAAGGGATAGGTGTTAGTGTGCACATGCTAACAGCGTATTGTACTCTGGTGCATTTCAGCATGGGATGTCAAGTTTTTGTGCAAATATTCACCAATTAAGTCCTTTTGAGACACACAGTTTAATGACTTATCCTTAGAGATGTGCAAACGTTGACTCAGAGAACTTAAATGACTTTCCGAAAGTAATAAAATTGCTGGTACGGTGGTGTCAGTGGTACAAATCACTGTATTTTTCACAGCTTAAATATATACAGCTTTATACTCATGTAGGTCTGTTAAGTCTGATTTAGAATTGATACTGTGGTGATGATGAAGTTTAGATGGCATCCTTACTCTTCCATTAAATAGTATTTGAGTAACAGTGCTAATTGCAATAACCTATCTGCAGTCCTGTTACAATCTCCTCTTTGCACTGAAAACATTACTGATCACATGCCCATGTGATACTGGAGTTACTGGAGCTTATACAGTATTCTTCTGTTTTCAGATGAGTCACTCGTTTAGTATTGTGTGCTCCCAATATGCTTTGGCAGGTCATTGCCTTCCAGAATTGGAAGGCATTAATATTTTCTTTCTCAGTGGTTTCTCTTAATCCATTTTGATAATTGCTTCCTACAGAGAGAATGTCCCATTTAAATAGGGCGAAAACCAATATGCAAGTGTACTCATTTCCTAACAGTCATACAAATATCAGATCTTGTTTATTTGAAATAACACCTTTAAAATAAGAGCCTGATCTCTGAGTTATTGGTGCAAGTGACCTAGGATTGCTCTTGTAGACATATGCTGCTTTGATTAGTTAGGGTAAATTTACACCTTTCTTGTGCCTGCTGTGTTTTGTTGTTTCCTTTTTGATCCTATAAATAGAAACAGTATTTTTTCATGGTCATATACTGCCCAGTGCCACAAGCCCCTGGGGTGTTGAACACTTTGACCAAAAGCAGATGTGGGGTCCTGGCTCCAACAAGGAGCAGCTTCTATTTGTGTAGCAGTCCTCAATTCTGGTCATGTTTTGTTTGCTTCATATATGAATATTTTTATTGAAATTAAAGCTCCTTTCTTTTTTGATCTATGCAATGATAGATCACTGTTATTGAAGCAATTTACACCCTAAAAACTTTAATTAAGTCGCAAAGATGCCTGCATGCTAAAACTTAATGAATTTATCGCTTCCAGGCATTGTTTTGCTTCATCTTGTTCTCTCCCTTCTGTTTACCAAAGCTCATTGCATTATGTCTAAAATGTCACTGTAAACTCATAAAATGAATGGGTCTTTTATTTCTATTATGAGGTATTTGGTACCCCATGGGGTACTTAATAATTAATAGTAATGTAATTATTTTCAGATTTCTTACATACTATGTTGCTAGGTCCCAAGGAGCAAACTGATGGGACTCTTGGGTCTGTGAGTGGGCATCAGGCCACCAGACTATCACACCAGCTTCCAGACCTCCTCTTCTTCTTTCCCAGTATTTCATGTGTCTGAAGGCTGGATGGGTGCAATGCCCAGTAATGTGGCTTCCTGTTGATCACTGGTGGTATTTTCCACAAGTTTATCCCTAACTGAGCCTGGCTGCTAAAGTGTGATTAAAGTATAGTTAGCATTTGTACATGTTGCGGGAAAGTGGTCTTGATCCCCAAAGCATCAAAGATGCTGAACCCACTGCTCTCTGTTGTAGTTTATTCCAGCAGCTGATGATCATCACTCATAGCAAGTGCAATTTCTCATCTCCATTTCCATTACTTCAGCTTCCTACCACTGGGTTTTATAACATCCTCCACAGGGTTAGGAAACACTTCGAGGGATGGTGGTGTCTCATCATGACACTGCTTCTGTGTGTAAACCAGAAATGTCTCACTTCTGTTTGTGAAAGTAGTGACCTGTTTGAGGTTTTCTCTGCCTCCCTCCCAAATCTGATTTTTTTAAATTTTCTTTTAATCTACATCCTCAGCTGTTTTTAAAGAACTTGTAGGATTTTTGTTGGGTGGTGGTGTTTTTTTGTTTTGTTTTAATATGGGCAAAAGTATTTGAGTCAGGAATCTGTGATCTCATTGACAATGTACATAGGTGGAATGGATGAACAGTAAAGTGTGCAAGAATATAAGTAGTAGGAAACAACAACAGCAAAAAAGGTGAAATATGACACAGTGAGAAAAACATGAGTAGAGGCCAGCCCTGTAGCAGCACATGCTGAGTAGCTGTGCTGTGTTGTAGGGGTCACCTCCTTGGGCACGGTGGCAGGTCCAGAAGCCGGACACCTGCAAACCTCAGATATCCCAGGTCACCTAGTTCTGCTTAGGTGTAAGTTCCAGTAGAAAGAGACCCGGTATTGAGGGAAGCATGGTGGTATGACAGTCCTGCTTCAAGCCTTCTTGCACAACAGTGAGTGTGCCTAAAAATAATGGAGTTTGGCTTAACAGGTTTTCTGGTGCCTTTGTGGGTTTGCCCTTTTCTTTTAATTGGCAAATAAGAACAAAAATCCTCATGTTAGCCAGAATCTTTGGGCTTGGGGGCAAGGCAAAGTGGAACTTAATGCTCTCGTCAGGGGAGACACATACAGCCAAACCGTTTATGCCATAATTCAGAGTCATTCTGCAGCTGTGAGGGTTATTTTTGTCATCTTCTTTTGCTGTCCCATTGATTTTTAATGTCAAAAGTATAGAGAATAATTTCCTACCTACTCTCCAGGCAGGGGCAGAGATGCAGTAGACAGCTGTGTTTCCCTTGGAGGAAGATAACAAACATGGGGACAGAAGTGTTAGAGTGCTCCTTCTGCGTTAAAGCTTTCTGCGGGGTGTTTTTCAGCAAGTGTGTTTAACTTTTGTTTAGCAAGTGGCCTTACCTCCATGTATGAGGAATTCAGTGGTGCAAAATTGCAGTGCAATATTCTGCACCCATCTGAGCAGAAGTTTGTAGGAAAGGTTTTTGTCCACTTTGCACAGCATGTGAAAGTAGAGGAGAACATCTCGAATCTGAGCATCACTTGTCTATAAGCTTTGTAACCATTCAACAACACTAATATTGTTCCTAATTTATTGGGAAAGATTGCAAGGTGGTGTTTAAATGAAGTTTCTTATTAACAAAATATTAAGGAAATTATTGTTAATTCAAGTTACTATTTACCTATTTCAAAAATAAATTTGAAGTGTGGATTTCAGGATGCATGAGCATCATCAGCCTCATCAGTTTGAGACATTAGCCTTTCTTATAACTATCTTAATTTTGTTAGTTTACTCAGAGACAGATTTTAAGCACATACATGAGGCTTTTCAGAATTTACAGTTGACTTTCAAAGCTTGATAGGAGCAATATTGCACTAGGAGCAACAGTGATGAATGCTCTGCTTTGTTTGCTGCCTCCAATTGATTCTGACCATTCTTCCATCATTTCCTAGTTGTTCATCGAAGCAGAGACTACTTTTCCTGGTAGCAATCCTTTTCTTGTCATAAATATATGGCTATTTATTTTGTCAGCAAATAGGGTTAGTTCCTTCTTGCAAAAAACTTAGAGGACTAGATTTGCATTTAAACTATTGAGTCATGCAGTTTCTCTCCATACTGTCATCATCAAGAGCTGCTGGATCACCAAGCAGCTGGCTGTTTCAACTGGTTAGTAATGAACCACCTTTCCCACTCCCTCCCTTGTGACTAACAGAATTCCCTAGAGCACTGTATAAGTACGCTTAAACACACAGGCTCAGAGCTGATGCAATTTTCCTTTTGTATGTTCAAAAGCCAACCTGTGTATTGCTTTTTTAGGATTCAGGCCTGAAAAGTGAATTCTGTTATAATCTCTGAAATGTTTTGTGTATGTATATACATATGACGTAATGTCTTAGTTTCATGGACGTGGAGGAAGATATAAATGACTAGAGATATGAAGAATCTTCCATTATATATAATTTGAGACTCTTACAAATACTTCCGCGTTCTTTTTCTAGTGCATATGTATGTGACCATATATGGATATAAAGCATCTGCTTTGATGAATGCGACTTGTTTTGCTTTTACTTCATTTTTTCATTTATTGGAAATAACATTCATGTAAAAATGTTTCCTAGTACCTCATTTATTCCCCCAGGCATCATTTTGGTTTTAAGCTATTATTCCTTATGCAATTGTTCTCAGTGAGGATGAGATACATTCTCATACCTGTGTACAGCCAAAACATATTTAAATCCATGGGACCGGAAGGTGGCCAGACAAATGCAACAGTGGTTCCTGAAAAATGCCATTCCACCTTTTTTTTTTTTCAATAGAACTTAGGACAGAAATATTTCATCTCTCCATCTTAATTGAAAATTAGTTTTCTTCTGTTTTATTTATGTTTTGGGTTGTATTTTTGTTTTGTTTTTCTAGGTCAAAAAAAGACGGCAATGAAAATCACACTGCTCGAAGTTACACACTCAGATTATGACTTGAGAACGGCAAACTCCATGCTTTATTTTCTGCCTGTACTTACACAGAGTCTGAATAAACGACTCACACTGGTGAACCTGCTGTGAAATTGATGCCCAGGTTCAATTTGGACCAGTTTTAAACTCAAGTGAAGTTTTGAACATCCTGTGTGAACCCATTTTGCTCGAAGTGTTTGTTAATGCAGCAGCCTCAGCACCCAGTGCAAACAGCCTGGATTGGTAGATGTTGCTTCTGCCCACAGATTTGGGCAGAAGACACATGGAAGGGTGGCTGGTTTGGACTATTTTTGTTTTCACAAATATTTCACTGCAGTGCAGCAAGCAAGTCCCTACAATATTTATCCACTAAAATAATGAAAAATGAATAATACAATAATAAGATCTAAGGAATTTTGTAATATACAGTGTGATGGTATGGCAGAACTGTGCTGGAAATCACACAGTGATTACTAGCACTATAACAAATTGTTACTCGCTACTTCCACTGTAGTTCCCCTTTTGCCTGGATTTTGTCCTTAATTTGGCTTTAGCAGGAAGAGTCTGTGAAGGTGTCTAAAATGAAGCAGTGACTTCTTCTGACTTTTTTTTTTTTTTAAGGTATGCATGCTAGTGCTTCCAGAAAGCATTTTCAAGAGAGGATAAAAATCAAGGCTTAATTTTTCATCCTTGTAACCTTATAATGATGTTCCTACTAGTTCCTACTGTTAAATATTTATCACCTGTGTTTTCTCTGGTTCCCAACTGCACTGACAACAGGTTTGTAATCACCAAACCACAGCTCAGCTACACTGAAAGCAAAAGAAATGAAAATTGAAATGCAAGGGACTGTTAAGGATAAAAGGCTACCGAAGCGATTCAGTGTATTAGTGCTCCCATGCAGCAGCCGCTGGTGCTGATCAAAACCTGGTGCCACTGCCCGGCTCCCAGAGAGTCACCTCGTCACTTAATAGCAAGTTTCTCGAATTCAGTTGCAAGGAGAGAACAGAGGGAGTTGTATTTTTGTAGTGCAGGACCCACCAAGGAGAGGAAAAGGACAGAGGTGTAAGGAGGAATTTAGTTAAATTAAAGCACTGTTGTGGCTAACATACAGCTATTACAAGAGACTTCTTTATGGGAAAGGAAGAGCTTATACATATGGGTTGCAAGGGCATCAGTAACAAGCCTCCTAAAGGGAAACAAACTGAGTTGTAGCACAAGTGATTGCTTAAGGCAGTAATTCTTCATGTATTCATAAAACAAAACTCTATCAGCATTACAGGTTACTGGAGTTTTCTCTAGACGTGTCTTCTGCCCTAAGTAAATCAGCACCTTTTATCCCTTACCAGCCTCACAACCTGTGAAGATATTTTCTGATCCTTTTGCTGAGTCTGATGCACAGCAGCCTCTGCTGCCCCGCGTCCCACCAACCCACCTTCCAAGTTGATGTTCACTCTGTATGTCAGGCAGTGAAGTCCTAATGAACCTTCTGTCCTTCTCATGAGGAAAGACTATTAAGCTCCTTTTAATTGACTTCTTTCTTTCTTGGCAGATCTTGAGAACTTCAAAACCAGAACAAGAAGCACAGTATCCGTCCGTCAGGGCCAGGGCATGGTGCTGCTGTGTGGACCACCACCGCATTCTGGGGGTAAAGTGGTTTCGTTCTCTTGCTTTCAGCACTCAGGGGCAATTTGGAAGTTTTCATTCTCTGAGTATGTTTCTGAAAGTTTAAAATGGCACAGCTTGAAGGAGAAGGCTGTGGCTGTGGGTCACGCTGGATGGCCCTGTTGACTAAACTCACTGGGAGATCTCCAGTTGGGTGTAAGTGCAGAGAAAGCCTGATTTTACTGCATATGAGTGTGCACTTAGGAGATGAACTGATGCAAACTAAAGCAATATGTAGAAGACATGACTAGGATCTTGTGATCTTGTGCATCTTGTAGGAGCTTTTTTGTATGGGGCCTGGGTGTATCTTCTACAAAAGGTTGAAGATTGGTGACAGAGCTACTTTTATGCTTTGCTGTTTTTTTTGTGGTTTTTTTTTTTTTTTTCTCCAACCACTCTGTGTCACTGTTTTTGTGCCCTGGGTACTTGGGATCTCTTAGCAATTGTCCAGGTCTCATATGGAGATTTACTTCTGGCATGGCAATCCATATTCTTCCTACTGTTTTTATGGGAGGGAGAGGCAAGGGAGGGTGTTGTAGGAGAGGAGGAAATAACTTGCCAGCAAGTTACATAGGGCTGCTAAAGACACCACTGTGTTCTCTGCTGGTGGGAAACTTTGCTACCAAAAGTCCCAGAAGGTTTGCCACTGTGTGCACTGCTGATTGTCTGGTGGTACGTTTAAATCCATTATTACAGAGAGGTACTAACTGTAAATCAGGGCTTGTTGAGTGTCCAGAAATACAGACTGTACAGAAAAGGACATAACCTGTGTTGGCAGTCAGTGGTATTTCTAACACCTCAGAAAGAAGATTTCTGACTTTCATGGAGAAATGGAAAAGCTGTAGTAGCAGACAGGCAAAAAATCCCTGCTTGTGGTGTTAGAGTGGCATATTGACACGTACTCTGTAGACTGTACTATAGCCATACTATTAAATGAGTGAAACTCTCTTAGAATCTTACTGATTTGTTATTTTTGCACCTGTCACATGTTATACTTGCTGTATAGAGCAGGGGCAATGGCATGTGTGTCCCCATATGGTTATGGAAACTGGCACCCATGGCAGTTACCGGACCTGGCCCACCCCACGCCTGGCCATGGCAGAGCTGGGCAGAATCTTTGCACTGCGTTGCCCGTGTTCCATGGTCACTGGCCCAGGTGGCACCTCCTGTCTCAGACTGTGCCGGAGCAGATAGAATCTGGAGAATGTGCTGCAGACACCTGACTAGCTCGTCAAGCATTGCCTGGGGCTTAGCTTTCAGATCTAGCCAAGCTGGGCTGGCTGAGCCCTTAATCCTTCAGACATTTGTGTCACACTTTCCAGTAGTCCCTGGGCGTTCTCTGGAGCCACATTTCTAACCTACATTATCCTGGGGAGTGCAGAGTCAATGGCACAGTACACCCTCCCATGGGAGGGAGGGCTAAGGGGAAGGGAGGTCAGCTCTTATGGACATGAAGGATATTTGCAACCTTCTACTCAAGATTGTCTCAAGATTTTAAGTACAGTAAAAAGCCCCTGTAAATATATTGAGAATCCGGAGAACACCACTCATGTAGCGTGAGTCTCATGAATTTTAACACCCAAGTGTTTGGTGTTCTCTAGATTCTCAACATATTTATGTTACAAAGTAGTTAATGAGGAGATTAAAGGAAGACTACAATAGCTGCTCTGTGTGTCTGCGCTGCAATGATGTCTTTTGGCAGCATGTGGTACCTGCCAAAGGCCCTTATTTGAGAAGACTCCATCGACTCCAGTGTGAGAAGGTTTATGAGCAATTTGTATTAGTGGCACTTAGAAAGCCAGCATTTTCTCAGTGGCCAAGGCAAAATTTGGTAGGGAAAAAATAGATTCAAAGCAGAGTTTACAAATAGCCAATTATAATATATTACGTAGCAAGTACTTTGGTGCAATTTGCTTCTAACAGGATGAAATAAGTGTTTAGAAAATACAAAACAGTTCTTTCAGTTTAGCACAAATTTGTTTTAAACATTCCAGTCCTACATTTGTTGGCTAACTTCCTGAACACACGTGTTGCACTATTGCATTTATATCAAACGGATTGTTAGAAAGGGAGTCAGTCAGTTGTCTCTTCTTGCCAGATACCATTTCAGCCATGACCTGTGTGTCTGACAAATGCCATGTGTTGTGTCACTGATCACCATGTCCAAAAACCAGCCATTGTAGCTGGCTCTTTCATCAGAGGGTTGTTTTGTACATCACGAGCAAGGGGTCATCGTTTATGGATCTGTGTCCCTTTTAAAAAAATTTGCAATCCTGCTTTGAAATCTGTCTACCCTCATCAGCGGGATGAAAACTGCCAGGCAAGCTGTTTGCCATTAGGCTGCTTTTATTGCTTTGACAGGAGGAGACAAGTGTTTGTGGAGCTTCTTCCACTCGTGTCTGACCAGCTGGAGGGCAGACCAACAGGAAGCCTTGCTTTTATATACTGTGAGCTGTATGGCATATGTACCTACCCAGTTAATTTATTCAGCTAGGGCCTCTCTCACCTTTTGGCTTCAGATGCTGTTTTTCCTTTTACTTCAGAGATTACCATGAGAGTTTCAGAATCTCGGATTTCTGATGTTCCTTACTTGAAGGTGCTTCTTGCACCTGTGATATCCAGTCCACAAAATTACTTGTTATCACAGATCTAACTTTTATGAGTGGCTCCTACAGTGTTAACTATACCCAAAGATTACACACCGCTTGGTCTGCATGGATGGAGCTTGCCCCTTAGCCCCCTCAGGTGGGTCTCATTGCCACATCTGAGAAGGAAGATGCCAAAACTAGATATTAAAAACCACTGAAGATGGGTTATGGATCAGTCACAAATTCATTTGCAGTCTTGCAAGTGCTATGGGTGAAGCATCATTTTTAGCTTCATTTCCACAGCAAAGAAAAAAAAGAAAAACAAACGGAGGGGAGATTTGAGACAGAAATGTTTCATGATCTTCAAGCTTCATTCATTCTAGTGCCTTGAACATGAAGCTGAAGAGTGGTGTTCACCCTCATCCTATCCCAAACTAATTGTGTGGCAAAAGGGGGGTTATAGTGTCAATGGGCCGAGTTCAGGAAGGCTGGGAGTAGCTGGGTGCTGAGCTACACTGCTCTGAAGAACTAAGACTTGGGGGTTGTATGTCTTTTCCAGTTAGAAGAATGAACCCCCGCCACACAACCCACTGCTGCTGGCACTGGTGGCTGCGAGGAGCTGCCTCCTGTCTCCACAGGCGAGCATGCTGGTATCTCCTAGAGCGATACAGGGACTGCACAGACATCGCAGAGACAAGGCAGGAACCATGCACATTTGTCTTTGTCTCCTTAGCAAAGCAGTTACTGAGAGTTTTCTGTTTTGCCATAAGAAATCTTTGCAGTGTTGAACACCTTGCGTGAGGATGCCGCAGCTGGTGGTGGTGGTGGTTCATGTAAGCAGGGAGAAGGAAATTGTGTTACATTTCTTCAGGTGATTCAGGAGAAAGTTTTGGTCTGAGTGTATGAACTGGTAGTAGAAAAACATCCCAGAAGGGTGCTGGTGTTATTTCCAATCTGGGTTCAGTATGTGAGAAAGAGCATCTTACAGTGACTGGGAGGTAAGTGCATTTCTGGTGCCCAGAAAGGCAGAAAACTGAAGGGTAATTATTTCCCTCAGTCATTTGGATGGGAGATGACTTCCTGTGTGACCACCATCTATGACCTGATCTATTCTAGCTAGAAAATTATCTTAATTGTTGCCAGATCCACAATTAGTCTAAATTGATACTATTACAATTTGTAACTAAGCTGGGCTGGAGTTACGCTGGTTGTTGTTTTCTGGTTTGCATATAAAGTATTTAATGGAAAGTCAAAATAGGTCCAGTTAATTCAGACTGAAACCCTTGTTCTGCAGGATTTAATCTTCTCTGTGGCAATATTTTCTTTTACTTCCTCCGAAGGTTAGAAACAGGGATGCATTTTAAAAGTCACAACTACAAAGTCAATGTTTTTCAGTCGCATTCATTGCGTCTCCATTAGTCAACTGCATGTCTCTCTGTGTAATCAAAGCTATTTGATCTCTAGCAGTCATTGCACAATTACCACAGCTATCTCCTATTTCAACTCTGATGGAGGTTCATAAGAGAATATAAGGTATCACTGGAAGTAGCTGCATGTCGGAAAACCACCATGTTTCCTTGACAGCTTCCATCCCTGGGGACCAAAGCAGTGTTTGCAAAGCAAAGCTGTAGAGATCAGTTCCTTCCCATACCCCGATATCCCTCTGCTGGGATATAACATTGCAAGTATTTAATGTTGTAGTGCAACAGTAAAAAAAAAAACATTCAGGCTAGAAGTGAAAAATAATATATCTCGTTGAAAGTGTAAGTGGTATTAAGATAGACAAAACGCGATTACTTATTTTGGAATTTGATTAGGATAGCAAACCTAACTTCATCATCCTTGCAAAAAGTGCCTGGGGGCATTAACAACCAGCACTGGAGCATAGGACTGTCTGTGGGGAAGAAAATCTACTATCTACTGGTTTTGGTTTTGGGGGGGGGTTTTGTTTGGTTTTTTTTGTTTATTTGGTTGTTTTTTAAAAAAAAATTTTTACTTTAGTTTCCATACTGCATTGAACATCTTAAAAAAAAAATTTAGAAGTGAAACTATTCAATCTGAGAGTAGCTGTTGCTCTGAAGAGATGAGGCATGAGTTTTTATGCCCTTGTCTGGTTAGAAAAATAGTAAATTAGAAGAGAATAACTTCTTATCCCTTGTTGTATCATTAGTCATCTTAAAATTTGTGGATTTTACTAAAAAAAAAATTCTATCTGCATCCAGACCCTTATCCTTTCAACTGTAGCTCACTCTAATTCTTTCCTCCTTGGAAACATCCATATTTAAAGAGCTGGCAGCTAAAAGTTATATTATGTTGGCCTCCATAAATTAGTTGTTGGGGTTTTTTTTCTTCTTCTTAATGATGCCAAATAAAGAGCTTCCTATAATTCAAATGTTGCAGGAAATTCACCCTGAAAATGAGTCCAAATGATTAACAAGTATTTTCAGCATCATAAAATGAGCCGCATACAGCTTGCACAGAACAATTTGGGCATTGCCATGTATTGTCCCAGTTTTTAGTTTAATATGAGCTGGAAATTCAGCACATGATTCTAGGCTTTCCCCCTCATCCCAGTTCCCCAAGATGAAAATGAAATGTGTATTTCTTGCAGAACGGTTTCAGCAGGGAGTCACTATTTTGTCAGGTCAGTGCATCCTGGTGTTACATTTTGTTAAGCAGCATAATGATGTGATTGCCTCCCATGATGAAGTGCTTGCTGAGTGCTGGAAATTTGGAAAATAAATGTTCATCTGGAGCTCAGGAAGCCGCTGGACTGAAAACTAGAATAAATGCAAATCAAACATTTGCTTCTGTTGTATTTTCTGCTCTTGAAGCAGCAGATTCCTGAGCCCCCAAAGCCAGTCCTGCTGTATTTATGGTGCCTTGTCTGTTAGAAGTTTTCAGTTCTTTTTCCTTTTTTTTTTCTTTTTTCCACTTCCCCATTTGTTCACTTACATGCACTAAATCAGTGTGAGAACTGGTAGACAACTACTTGGGTTGTTAGCATTTTTCTGAGATAATTACCCTGCGCATGCAGGGTCTTCCCTCATTATTTCCACTGTTTTTTTTTTAATTAACAGCCTGACAATGGACGTATGTCAACCATTCTGCTTAAGAAGCTCTATGGAATAAGTAATGTAAAAGTAAACATTACTATGGGAATATGGCATTCGGGGCCTGTGTAACAGCATGATGAGCAGCTATAGGTATTTAAGTGGAAAGAAGAGAACAGTCAAAAATGATAAAAGCATGTACGTAGCTAAAATATGGCTTTGGTTTTGTTACAACGAACACACGAGGGTCCCCATCACAGCTAGTGTCTGTTACTGCAGCATTAACTGGGCAGTCCCCAGAAACTCAATCACAATAACAAGTTTGGAAATGGAACATCAAAAAGTTTTCATTAATTTATTGATAAGACTAGTTAAAGTATCTCAGCATGTCTCAGGATGAGCTCTATAATTTGGATGCTATAAAACAATGCTATGTTAGTTTAGATTTTCAAAGCCTTGCTAGATCAATATCATCTTCTGTCACTCTTCAGAAGAGCTGTAGGAGTAATTGACTGGGAAGGGGGGGTTGTCAGCTAAAGGGGAAAAAAAAAAAAAACCAAACCAACCAAAAAAACCCACCTATTTTCTCTGAAGTGTTTCATTTTCAAGCTTTTTTTATTCTGTTTAGATATATTTAGAAACCCTTTAAAAACATAAAGTAGAGTGTTCAATTTAAGCTGTTGCTAAAAATGTTTTCCTTTTGAAAGAAGCTTTGTGGAGGGAAAACAGGTTGGCTTTTCTTGTTTGCTTTCTTTCAGTATTGTTAATCAAAGCTGGCAGATACATTTGTTTGTTAAGATAAACTTAATTGAAACAAGCAAACAAAATGCACAAAAAAACCCCAAAGCAAACACTCGCTTGTGTTTCTCAGGGCTCTGAATATAAGTTGTCTTCCATGGGGGATGTGCCTGGGAAGTATTTGGAGGTCACTGTCCTTTTAACTTTATCTCCAAATTTTAAGACCAAAATATTATTTTGTGCCAAATAGTTCTTTTCATTTAATAAGTTTGTGGGAGCTCTGTCATTCAGCTGCCACTTTTACTAGATTTATTTGGTAGCCAGGACAGATTTAGTTAATATTTTAACAACTACAGTTTTCAAATACCTTTTAACGTCCCTGACATTTAATTGCAGGTCTAGAGATCAAAAAAAATACAATCCTAGAAGAGTGTGCACCTTTCAATTGATGGGCTGGTAGCACATCTGTAAGCGTGCAGAACAAATGAGTCTGTAAATCCTTCACCCTTCCTTCTTTAGGAAGATAAATGAACTTGTCTTTTAGGATTTCCTTTACTTCCCCCCCTCCCCAATTTTCTCTTGGTTCATTTTTAGAGACATCTATAATACATGATGTTCTCTTGACTTTTGGCTTCCTGTACATGTGGGAAAATCTTATAGAGATTGAGATTTCCAAGCGCTGTGAGAAATGGTGAATGTACACACACAGAGAACTGGTGTAAATTACCTCTCAGTCACTTGATTATTTAAATTTTGCATTCCCTGGAGGTATTTCTTATTTTCAGATCTCTATCTGTAGGCCATACCATTACTCATTACCTCTGTAGCATATTTGTTCCCACTCCTCCTAATTTATCTCACAAATCTGTGCAAGAAATAAATCAGCTGATAGCTTCTTCAGAGAAGTGCTCAGATCTGCAGATGGAAACCTGCTGACATTTCTACAGGACGTGTCTCCTCCTGCCCATTTGCTTAGGGCCACTAACAAAGTTCCTCCTGACCCAGGACTGAACCTTCCCTACACAATTTCTAGACCTGAACCTCAGTTTCCCAGGCACCTTGTCCCTCTGCTCCTTGCTGCAGAGTCATCTGATCTTCTTGAGCATCTGGGAACTGTGTCTCTCTGACTGAGCAAAGGCAAGAGTTAAAGAAAAATAAGTTTTCTGTCTCTCTGCAGTGCCCATGTTGTCAATGCGCTTGTAGAAGTCCATCTTCCCAAAGAGGAGGAGATTCATTAAAGTTCAGTTGTTCAAATAACTCTTTCCCATCTGATGCTATTACTCCTGTTGGAAACAGAGCGGTGGAGTCTGTGTCTGTGAGCTGAAATGTTGACAGAGAATTATTCTCACATCTTTTCACATAATGGATGTGTTCAGGTTTTCTCATTCTCTCCTGCCGTTCTTTTTTTCCCAGCAGCTAGGAGAACTTTTAGTTCTGTTGCACAGCTTAATCAAGTAGAACTAACTAAATTTTAGCATTTGACAGAAGAGATGGCAATTCTGATTTCATCTCAATCTCAGCCTTTCACGCTGGATGGTAGGTAGTGAAGTGTAGACACCAGACATGTTTTCAGAAAGCACTTTACTGATTACAGTGGTGCAAAGACCACTTCTGTGCTCTGCAGAAAAAATGATTAGTGCGTGCTTACTCGTCTGGTCAGTTCTTCTCTCCTTGTATTATTATTTTTTTATAGCGATGATGGGTGCCTCATGGGCTGGAAACAGTGAAAATGTTTTGGCTGTAAGTATGGCTGATGGCCTCTATTATGTGCTGAATGGTTTGAGGGGTTTGTCTCGCAAATAATCTATTGCACAAATCACAACTCGTGTTCTCTCGTGCTGATACAGCCCCCGCTGCATCGTACAAGGAGGAAGGGAATAAAAACTGGGAAAACTAATCAGAACAGTGCAGAAGAAAGAAGGCAATTATGCATTTTCGTACCATCAGAGGATCAATGTATGGGGCTTTTACTCCCCGAGCAGCGCTGCACGGCAGGGAATGCTTTGAAACAGAGTTTTCTTCAGTCGCTGTCAAGTATTTGTGCCCTTTTACTCCCTATTCTACAGCACCAACCTTACAGTTGTTTCTCTCTCTTCTTTGGAAACTGTCACACTGCCTTTTCATTTGTCACTTGTGAAGAATTAATCCATTATTAATAAATGTTTAGAGCTGTTCTGGTAACAGTGGGAACAAACATTTGTAATATTCTCCACTGGTGTCCTTACAGTCAACATTAAGCAAAGTTTATGTTAAGACTCTGAAAAACAATCAACCTTGAAAAAGGTAATGGAAAGGGAAGAAATTACTCTAGAAATAGCTCATAGTCAAGCAGGCCACAGACATTTCTACCTAATGTCTGCCTAAAAGCAGGGGATTATTTCATTCTGCCCAGGCAGCATCAGCCTGTTTTGCCAACTCTGCAACATTTATTCTGCTGTGTGAATGTATCTGGCATTTTTGCTGGGTGACCAGTTCAGAATGGCTTTGGGCAAGAGCCTTGAAGCACATATTCCCTTAAGTGTTTAATCAGCTTCTCAGTACCAGAACTTTTTCTTGTGGTGCATTCCAAATTAATATTAAATGTTTAGAAGAATGGGAAATTGAATCTTATAAGTTCTGTTACTTTGCTGTTATTTGCTTGGATGACAATGCTTCTCCTGTTATATTTCTTGTACAGCAGGTGGCATGGAACATTTTATGTCCCCACTCTGCAACAGTAACTTTAATATTCAGCCTTTATTTTCCTGCAGTTTCTTCCATTGTGGTATGCCCAGAAATTTTTTTAAATATGCTCTTTGCATTACCCACATACACAGGACTGGGCAGTTGCCTCTTGCCAAGTTGGTTGCCGAAGTGCTGGACTACCCCTGCCTTCTCATTATTGAGACATTAATAGTTTTTCCTCTTTCTTTCCTGTTTTAATGTCTTCATAAGCCTTTGCCGCTTGGTCAGATTTGGTTCCAATTAGTGAGAAGCTTATTTAGAGAGGAATATCTCACAGATTGGTGGGCAACGTGGTTGTAAAAGTTCCATTTCTCTAGGAAACCAAGCAAAAAATCTAAGCATGTTGCAAGTTGGTTCAACTATTTGTCAAAATGCTGCAAGGTCATTAAGCCCTTTGTGGTTTGCACCAAAGGTTGGAGTAAAAATATGAGCAAGTAAATTGTCCCTTGGGGCTGGGAAAGAGAAAAAAAGAGGGAAGTGTTTTGCATTAGTACTAGTCAGTGATGCTTTTGACATGTTTGAATGTGGCAATGGTGGTGGGGGCAGTGTTGGCAGGTGTGGTACATGCAGCACCTGGAGGTGTTGCAGATCTCTCTTGCTTGGTGGGCAGGAGTTAAACCATGTTGTGCACAGATGGTTCTGTTTGCAGGATGTAGGGAATTGCAGAGGGAAAGCTCAATTTCCAAACAAATAGGAAAATACTGAAGTAGGGTGGTGTTCCCCAGGAGCTGGGGCCCAGCAGCTCACAGGTGTCTTTCCTAGAACAAGAAAAAATGAAGTTCGGACAGGATGTGTCTAGGTATTGGAGGAGGGTACAGTGTGCATATTGGAGATATGTGGGAGATGGAAAAAACTGTAAGGAGAGCAAACAGTGTAGCATCAAAAATATCTGAATTGATTATCAATTTCTCCTCTTAATAGTGACTACCACTCAGAAGTCCCCATGCAGTAGTCAAATGCCCATGACTAAAGAAGTGTCAGCATTTTATGAAAGTGGTTTCTAGGACATAAGCTGTTGAGCTCAAAAAGCCTCCAAGTGACTTAGCTCAGATAAGAACAAGAAAATAATTCCCCCAAACCTGCCAGTTCCTAGTGCCTTGTAGCATAACTGCAACACAAGGTCCCTGCTCACAAGAGGTGGAGTGATGCTCCTGAAAGCCGTAGCTGGATCTAAGCAGCCTGGCAGCGATTCTTCTTGACAGCCCAAAATTCAGATATCTCTTTCCACAGCAGTGTTACAAAGAGCAGCTGAGTCAGACAAAGGGGCTTCCCATGTAATTCTTCTGTATCTGGTTCCACACGTTGAAGATTATTACAGTTCAGCAGAACTGAGTTTCATTAAACTTAAAATCAGCATATGAAACTCTAATTTAAATAAGAAATGATTGAGAGTTGTAACTTCCACTTGAAGTGCATCCTCCATCATTTCTTTTCTGTACTATGCCACAGTCACTGTTTAAATTATTAAAAACAAGAAGTATAAAAGGCTTCTCAGAAGAAAGAAATGGATTAGATTAAAATTAATCTGACATAATCCTTTCTCTAGAACTGCTGATTCAGTTTGTGCACAAATTTACCAACATGTTTGAGGATAAGGGATAGGGATAAATCCTTCCTAATTTTGTGAATGCTTTGGCTTGGTATTTCTGACAGCACAGGGAAAACACAGTGCTGTTTTAATTGAGAAATTTATGAAATTTAAAATATTTCCAATAACACAAATGCCAAGCTCACTTTAGAGTGACGCTAAGCAGCAGAGTTGATGTATGTGATCTGCCTCATTTCAGCAGGGATGGGCTTTGTGAGCAGGAATTCCAAAAGAAGGTCGCAGCCGAGAACAGACTTTGGCACAGACGTTCAGACCAAAATTTTCAGCTTGCCTATGTCTTTTATCACCTTGGGTTTTGGCACCGCTCCAGGTTTCCTACCAACCACCTACCATTACCTGTTTGTGCCCAGACAGGCGGTGAGTGTGATGTCTGGGGTTTGTAACACATGCTGCTCTCCTGAAGAGCTAGAAGAGGCTCAACACTTCAGTAAAGACCTTGGAAATACTGAAATAATAAGGAACATGACATTAATGGATTTTTTATTTATCAGTGACAGCTCATGACATCTTTAAAAAGAAATAATCAGTGAGCTAGTCATGTGGTTTATTCCCCTGTTCAATTGCAGTCACCACTAAATGAAGATTGAAATGGTATTGAAAGGGGGTAGAGCTGGCAGGGGCTGGCTAAAGATGAGTGAAATCTGTCGTCTGACAGAATTCAGTCAATAGGCATTTATCAAAAGTTGTAACATCTTGTGATCTCTTTATAAAATAAATTAGAGATCTGAGGCTAGCTCCTAGGCTCTGCTGACCGCCTTGCAACCGCCCTTTGCCTTCAAACCCAGCCTTAGCTGTGTCCTTCAGACAAAGCTCCCAGAAGTGGCCAGGGAGGCTCATCTGCTTTCAGCTCCCTTGAGATGGTCATAGCAGAAAGTATGTTGTTGACACAAACACAGCGTGGATGTGGCTCCACTTTTGCAATCAAATTTGGGTTTCCAGATCCTTGAATGCATATACTGCCTCATGTAAATCAATAGTCCTGGCTGGTTTCTATGGGGCTGAGATTTTGCTGTTGGAAAATAAATGGGGGTATTTGGTCTGGCGTTTTCTTTTACTGATATATAGGTATTTTCTTTTATATATTTATATATATTTATATTTATATTTATATATATTTCTTTATATAGGTATATTCTTTTACTGATAATATAGGTCTGAATGTGCAACTGTGATGTTGGTTTTGACTGGTATATATCAAAACACTGTTCATCTACCAAGTATGTGAACAGAATGTTTTTTTCCTATGTACTATAGACAAGTGCTGCAGCATCACATACTAGTGTCTGTCCATGCAGATATCTCCACTAAAGGACATACCACCTGCCCTGCTTGGCCAGCTAGTTCAGCCTTGGGGTTGATCATAATATTAATTCACTGCACTAAAAAATTCTCCACAACCAACTTTATTTTTTTAGAGGTTTGATCTAATCTCTTATAGCTACAGTAAGAGGTTGATCAAAGGTAGTGAAAGCTGGTATTAAAGGATTAGCTAGGTCACATTGAAATATGTTTTAAAACAAGCCCAGGGATCTTTAGCTTTACTGAAGCAAGTGCACAAAAAAAAAGTATAGGCTAATGCTCTCTGACTTTAAACAGAAAACAAACTCTTGGATTAAATCAGTGAGTCATTCCTTAAGGTGATATGCGTAGTACTTTACATAGAACAAGACTGGAAAAATATAAGCAACTGAATCTCACAGAGCAAAAATACAGTTCAGAATTAAAAATCAGTGTAAGCATCATTTATGCACATGCCCAGCTTTACAGTGTTTTTATTCATATTTGATGTTTGCCCATAAGTAATTAGCAGTTTCAGTCTAGCCCCCTTTATCTTTTTTGCTGGCTGATCCCTTTCTGCTTTCAATTTGCTGCTGACAGTATCTGCCACAGAGGTGCTTTATCTCTGGCTGTCAGGTGAAGATGAGTGTTCCTTTGGAAGGATGTTGATGCCACTCTGTGGACCGTATCAAGCTATTATCTTTTTTTTTCTTTTTTTTTCTGGAATTTCCTCATTGAAATCAACTTAAAAACAGAGAGCGAGCATCATACAGGTCTATACATCGCTCAGTGGGAAAAGCTGTGGAATCATCTGGGCTTGAATCAGTGTCATAGGAGACCAACTGTGTGTCTCCTGGCTTCCAGAAGTAAGGTGTTGCATTATTAGTAGGGGTAAAGGTTGTAATAAATACATAGTTATTTACCCACTTGTGAGTACTTTCTGTATTGTTGCTCTTTTTTAAGGTTGGCTTGATGTAGTTACACGGCATGATACCTTGTACATTCAGTAAGATTTTTTTCCATAATTTTTATTTCAGCATGAATCATCTGCCATGACTACCCATAGGAATTCCTTTATGCCAAGGGTGGTGGTGTTTCATTCCCGGATCATCCATCTCATAATTTCCCATTCCTCAGCAGAAATAAGCTTCCAATTAATAATTTCCTTCTTCAGTGGACCAATATCACTCTTGGTGGGCCCAAAAACCCAACTTCTCAGGTGTCTGGAGCCTCATTGTTGATTGGTGCAGTTCAAGGTTGAGTCTCCATTGGGAAGGATCATGGCTGGGGGAAGTGGCCCTTTCCACAGAGTCCAAGAGCAGCTGGGTCACTACTGGGTTGAGCCTGAATCCAAAAACTTAAGTTACGTGAAGGTAAGGTACATGAAACTGAGTGGCATCAAATCTAATCCTGGTTCCCCAAAGGTATCATAAGCCCTTTTGACAAATGCAGGTTGGGCTGGGTGGTGAGTTTTCTTTTCAAGCAAGTCCAGGCTGAGGTGTAAATTTCTATAAGATAGTTTATGAAGTTTATCAGACAAAAAAAACCCATATAGTTTATTCCAAAACCTGTCAGCCCATATGGTAGATTGGTAGGGGGGTGGGAGAGTGTCTGCTGCCCATCAGACTTTTTTTTAAATTGGTTTGTGTATTTAACTGTAGTAAATACAACAGCACAGGACTCAATCACATAGCATTTTCTGTTCAAAGATAACAGCTGCTGTTGATTTTTCTCCCTGAGGGAACTTCAGGTTAAAATTTTGTCAAAATCCCCGATGGTGAGTGCAGTAGTCATTAATGTTCCCGGTGCCATGGCAGCCGGTGTAGCCAGCCATCGACTGGTGCTGGAAGCTGTTTGTGAGAGATAAGCCAGGTCAATTGTGTACAGCCATCAAATATTTAACTATTTTAGAGATACAGAAAAATGGAGATACAGCAGATAGAAGTGACTATTGATTAGGCTTCAGGTAATTAAGACCTCTCACCTTTTTAATTACCCATATGTGAAGCGCTACTGGGTGAGCATGGAGTCGAGGGGCTGGGATGCCACCACAGCCCTGCACGCATTGCAAATTGCTGTGAGGATGAGTCTGACACAGAACTTGGCTGTTTGTATATTTTCCTCATTCTTCTACTCTTCTGAATCATTAATGTACACATCATATACGTTTGTATCCAGCTTTTCTGTTACCATAAACCAGCGCTAAGAAACACATGGGCACAGTTACACACTGGTGTGTGTTGCGCCCTGTTAGACCATATCGGAGTTCATATACTGTTTGTAAGAAAAAGTCTGAAAAAACCTCAGGGTTATTGTGTCTCAGGTTGGAGAGATGACCTCAAAGTCTGTTCGTTGCCTTCCATGATTTCACATCTTTATGGTAATTCCCATCATCACCATGTTGTCACTGGCAACAGCGAGTAGTGGCACTTTTGTACTGTTCTGAGTTAAATTCTGCAAACCAACTTGCTAATTTTAGGGAAGATGAAGGGCACGTGCTTTTTTTCTGTCCCGTCTGGCAAGGACAGCACATTTCTTTGTGTGCCTACAGTTGACTGGCTGGCTGCTGAGTAACTGCGTCGTCAGGTTTAGCATAGATGAGGGTTCATCCAGAAATGAATTATTAACTTTAGATTAATCTTGTTAATTATTCGTTATTCTTCCTATTAAAACTTGCGTTTGAGGCACAGAAGCTGTGGTGTTACGTAGCTGGGCAGCCCTGTGTGATGGAGAGGGCAGAGCACGGAGTCAAGGGGAGAATTACCAAGTGATGTTTGCACCCAGGTTGGTTCCTTTAAATTCCTCGGCAATTATTTAAGAAGAGAAGATAAAAGATTGATCCAAAGTGCTAGTAGGGCAAGGAAATTATCTGTAGGGCCACAAAAAGAAAAAAAAGTGTACAGTGCATAATTCCTGTAGCTTTACTCTTAAAATAAAACTGAAAGAGAAAAATGGTCAAAAACTTCAGAAACCACAGTGCAGCTGCGAGCAGACAAGTGGCATGGGTGGGCAGGAGCCTTGGGGGTTTGGGTGGGGCCACGTATGTGTTATATTGTGCCACAGATTCATCTTTCCCTGATAATCCTCTTTCCTCATCCCCAGTGCACTCTCAGTGTGTTGTGGTGCATTGAGTCTCCTTTCCCACTCATGTTATGTTATTCAGAGAGCTATGAGTGTTGATTGCTTAATCAAATCACAGTGAAATCTGAAATTATGAATACCCCTGCAAGCAGTCAACAAAATTTAGTAAGCAAGATGAGAATACAGTATGAATTCACAGGACACTCATCAGATAATCAGTTATGCTTTATCATTGCCCAAATTTACTCTAACCATCAAAACACCCTGTTAGTACCTCTTAAGAGGAAATTTGAACACCGGGGGATGCAAGCAATCAAAGCAGGAAAAAAAAAAAATCTACAAATTGTTCACCAAAAATAAGTCTTTTATGAAGTTTATACAACACTGTTATTGACAGAGCCATTACCCACTTGAGCCCGTCGCAGGGCGCAGTTGCAGAGGTGTACAAAGATGGTATTAACGGCCAGGTTCTTCTCTCGCTCCATTCAGGGCAATGTTATCCTATTAATATTTCTGTATAAATAAAAATTTTGTCTCGGCCAGACTTGGATATGACACTGCAATGTTAACAGCTTTTATTAACTGGATGTGGGGAGATATGGGGTATTGTTGGGGTTTTGCATGGCAAAATGTTGTTGCAGTATCTGAATATATTAAATAAAAAGGAGGTGTGACCATTCGGTGCTTCCTAGGCTGGAACACAGCAAATGCTGGAGGGTGAGGAAGGTCCGGGCTAACTCGCGCATCAGCATCTCTCATGGAAAGCCGGATTGCAGCCGGCACAGGCAGTAACACATACAGCGCCAAGAAACATGTGTCTGTGCTAAATCATATAAAAGCACAGTGCTACATCCAGTTCCTTGCTTCTGCCAGTTGCACTGCAATAGCTGCAGGCTGAGGGGAGAAGCTTCTCTCCGGGAAAAGCATCCTGTGACTTTGCTGTTGCTGTCAGCTGTAATCTGGAAAGGCCCAGTCCATGACAGGGAAAGCAGAGGTGTGTGGTAAAATAGACAGCAAAATTCCAGTACTTCCCATACATAACAAATAAGAGTAAATTGCATTTGAAAAGTTAAAAAAAGCAGAAATAATTTTATGGAGCTACATGGTCAAGGAAAGTGCAAACCTAACTCACAGAGCTGTATTCACCATATCTGGATTTAAATTGTTATTTATAGCATACTGGGATGAGCCTTGACCTTTCGTATCAAAATGTCTCAAAATTATGTACTGCTTTTCCAAAATGCTATACTACTACAATTATAATTTGGGTTGCTTAGAATTGTTATGAGGGGGAGATTTTCTTATTTTCCTATTTGTTTCTTGCCGTGTGTTATGCACTATAATCTCTGCGCATTAAGATTTGCAGGAAATGCTGCAAATCTTTTGTTTCACACAGAAAAGCAGTTCACGCTTGTCCAACTTGAGAGTGATATAGTAGGTGATAATATAGAAATTATAGGAGTCATTGAAGATTGGATTAATCTTTGTAACTTTCAGTAATGCCTATAAAAAAATAATAGTGTATTGTACCACACTGTTCTTATTAAAAATGACAAATGATCCCCATTTTTTGGCTAATACTAATTTCAAAATTTCATTCTTCTCTTCAGCTTTATAGTTAACATAGTCTTGATGTTTTAATAGCTTTTCCTATAATAGCTACAGAGACATATTTAAGTGGCAGTCCTGACTTTATGGAAGAGACTTCTAAAAAAAAAAAAATTAAAGAAGAGTTTCTTGTACTAAAAGGCAAAGATAAGGAAAAGACAAAATCGTATAGCTGTAACAAGACAGAAGACCAGAGAACATTATTTTGGCAAACCACGTGGTCTAATTATAATAATTACTCATAGCAGAATTTCTGTTCAGCTTTTGGAAACATTTTTTTTACCACTTACTGTTGTTTAGAGAAAGTTTAAAATTTACAGTGTCTTTATCTTTGTTTCTTTTCTCAAGCAGTGAGTATTCTGAGGGCAGCAAAGGAGAGACTCACATTTTAGAAGAGTTTGTCATCAAATGCTTTAGAAAAATAAAGAGATCTGAATTTGATCAGGGAGAGCAGATCCAGGAGAGCCTTTGCTGGGGGAGAGGGGAGGGGAATTTGTCTGTGCTCTGATAATAGAGTAAAAAAACATACCTTAAATTTGCAAAATCTGTATTCAAGTGGCTTGAATAATTTATTTCCTTTTTAATTCCTAAAGCTGCTGGCAGCTATAAATTTTGTTAAGCTGTGATATTTAACCATAAAATAGTGGAAGAGGCCTTGGGTTCTACTTTTAAATAGTCGTTGATATTTGTAGATGATATAGGATATGTGTTTGTGGTTAGTACACTTGGTCCTGAAACACAGAGGTAGCCTGGGCATCAGTGGGATCAACTGGTGTGAGACAGTCTCTGAAAGGGATAAAAAGAGTGAAGAAAAAGGATTCTGGCTTCTTTTGTTTGGTATTGCTGCCACACACATTTAAGTAAAACAACTTTGCAAATAGCAACTTGAGTAAAAGGCTGTCGGTGGAACTTTGAATCAGGACTGTTCCTGTCTGACGTCGTATATGTGGATGTTTGAGGCATATAGCCTGCCTGCCATGTACCGCCTATCATGTTCTTCTGACGATCACTAGCCCAGAGACATAAATATTAATGGCAAGTGTACTGTGTTATCTCTATGTAATTGAGTTGCTCCTGAAAGCCTTTGCTGCAGTGGCAGGGGAGGGAATGTGGAGAAGAGGTTAATGATGCAGTGGACTTCCCTGCTACATATCTGTTTGGGAGTGATTCGCAGCTCTGCGTGTTTGTGTCCATCACTTCCCACCATCCTTCCTGGCCAAAGTCACATGAAGTTTCTGCTAATGCACCCGTGAGCTTCCTAACTTTACCTCCACTGCTCGTCTCAAGCCTCAATTTTCCATAGGCTCCTTTGTAATAGATGAATGACGTTAAGTAACGTAGGGCATTCTTCCCTGTCACTGTTATCTTTGCTTTGGACCAGCAAAGCAAATACCTAGCAACTTGGGACCTT
Organism: Pampusana beccarii; assembly: GCA_013399365.1. Lineage (NCBI taxonomy): Eukaryota > Metazoa > Chordata > Aves > Columbiformes > Columbidae > Pampusana > Pampusana beccarii. The sequence goes on along the minus strand of VWYH01001673.1, from coordinate 869,201 downwards.
GTGCGCAGAAACCTGCATTCTTTCGGCAAAAATAAATCCACTTTCCTTCTTCTAGCATGTGCCTATGGTGGTAGTGTGTGTAAGCCATCGACATGCAATTATGTAGATGGAAAATGGTCTTTATGTAGTTCGTAGAGGAAGAAAAGATTTGGGGTTGAATATCTTCTATCTTGTGATGGCTTGAGCCAGGGTGTGTAGATTATCTGTAGAGAAAATGTACAAGTAACTTCTCCGTCACCGTGTCCTTGCCTAATAATTATTACAGAAGTGAAGATTTGCCACCCAAAAATCTTCATCTTGTTCCGGTCTATCATGAAAACCTAGACCTTCAGGGCAATGAAGAAAGGGACAGTATCAATGCAGTGGATAACCAGGCAGGCACTCCACTGCTGTCGGTGGGATTGCAGCAAGCTGAGCTTCTGCTTGTCTTTAAAAACAGCAAGTATGGGTCAGAAATATTTGGAAAATATTCTGTGTTTGATAGAGCTACTCGAATGTGCTTTAAACGGGAAATTAACGGCATCGTAAATTAGCCAAAATTGCGTGAAAAGGGCTCCAAATTAGAAAGGATAAGTTTGTAATAAATTCTGCAAGGATGTAGAGTCTAATGTGTAATTAGAGAACCATGAATTGCCTGTTACTGCTCTTTCTTTGTACTGAAAGACTCCGTGTCTGTAGCTTCGGTAAATGTTTCAATCACGTGCAGTCACCAGGAGCCATCTCGGGCTGTATTTTAAGTGTCTGTTTACACAGTTGTTACAAATTGCCTATGGGATGTGAACTGTCTATCACTTCCAGAGCAATTAGTCTGTGAAACCTTATCAAAAGAAATCCGTCAAGTTTGAAAAGCCATAAATATTGCACTAGGATCTCTAAGGAAATCAAAGTGAGTTTGATATAGCATTTATTTACATGTTGCTACACAAGCAGATGTACTTATAGATGCTCCAGTCTGTGTTATTTCCTGCGCGCTGTATTCCATCAGTCCCGTGTTGTTTGAGACAGAGAGAGAATTATCCAGTTGTTGTAAATATCGTACAGCAACAATGGACTGTTCCTAATATCTAAGGCTGTGTAATTTGGGCAGATGATTTTTTTCTGGACGACGATTTGTTGTAGTGAAAGGGAGGCAGAGATGTAGCATCTTTGTTACGTTCCTCAGCTTTATGTAGCCAAACTAGTAGAGTTTGAAGATGGCTTTTGGGGAGATTTTGATGTTTTCCGCTCTAGAAATAGGTCTCCTTTAGTACCTACTGTGTTGGGTTCCTCTGTTTGGAGGAATCCCAGATCATCACCATTTGGTGCTCTCTTTGATCAGAACTCTTCACTATTATACAACTTTACATTTGCCTTCTGCTCTCCTGTGACCTGCTTACCCAGGATTTCCAACCTAGCTCTCAGCTCAAATGACACAAATATTCAAATCTTTTAACTAAGGCAGAGGCTGGGAAAATCTACTACAACGATCATATGGTTGGAAAGCTTGTCTTGAAAATGAAGGCAGAAGGGCTCTTGATGGCTCTCACTAGCAAAGAGGTAAGAACACTTTAAGCTAAAGGCATCATTAGCCAGAAGCACATGGATATAGACTTGTAATGAAAATGTTTAACCTGGAAATTAGAGGTTTCTTAGCAATTAAAGTAATACCATTTTACAACTGAAAAGTAGGAAACAGAACCCTTGCTGCTTCTAGGGTATATTTGTGAGTAGGACTACATAACCTTCTGGGGAAGGTTAGAGTGGGAAGGGGATTGTTGATCCAGAAAGACCCTCCCAGTTCTGTGGTTTTTCTGAGGAACATGTGGTCAATTCACCATTCCACAGTCAATGCAAAATGTTGTTGTATTGCAGAGCTTGGGGGGCTTTGGTGGAAACCTGCTATGTGAATATTCACTCAAATTTCAATGTCTTTGTGCCTTCCAGGGCAGTGATGTTTATTGGCCTATTGCTGGATGCTTCTGGAGAACAAGATAATTGTTCACCCAGAGTAAATTAAAAAAAAAAAAAAAAATTGAAAAAGCTTAACTACTTGCAGAAAATAATAAGCCAGCTGAGAAGTGGTACCTTGTTTGCTCTGAGTATCCTCTTGACATCAGCATGAGGTTACTTATAATTAGATGCACATGTGTAAATACGATGATTAGATATTCCCACATAAACATAATTATCATATCATGCTAAAAGTCTAATTTGGCATTTTATAATCCTGTTGTTAAAAATAAATAAATAAAAGCCAACAATCTGCGTTCAGCTTCTTATATATGTAAACAGTGGAACATGAGGGCAGAATGTATTTTCTAAAGTAATGGTAGTTGAGGTCAATTACAGTTATGGCTCATTAGAGTATTAACCTAAGAATATGTTTTTTAGCATAATTAGTGTTCCCTTAGAAAGCTGTAACAATCTTGTATTCACTTTAGTTCTTCAAGCATTTTCAGGGTGTTTGGGCATTAGTCTTAGGCAAATATTATAGGGTTATATTGCATTTAACCTCGCTTACAAACTCTGCAACAACTTGTGGCATCTCTCTCACTTTTATTGTTCAAATAACTTCCAAAGATGCCGTATAAAGCACAGTGTACTATCTAATTAGTCATAGAGAAGATTACAGCTGCTTAATTTAGTGTTCAGGTTTTTGTTGAGTCAGAAATTCCAAAGGAATAAAACGTACAGTGGGTAACAATACAGCTCAGTGGATCCTCCTCTGAACTGTCTTTAAAGGAAAAAAAAAAAAAAAAGGTCACGAGTCAGGCTGAAATGTTCATGACAAAAATATGAGATTCTTGTAAAATGTATTATATTCTGAATTGGAAGAACTTGAAGGAGCAACAAGAATATTAGATCTATGTATTGGCTCGGAAGTGTCACAGTTGGAAATTTACGTTCCTAGCCATAAATATGAGAACTTGCAAAATATTAGCCTTTTTGTCATTTCATGTGCTGCGATATATCGAATTTCCCCAACCAAAGGAGGCAAGGAGAAAATCATTTGGGGGCTCTAGCTTGGACTTGTGATGTAGCTCAGCATCAGGCAGTGCCCTGTGTCACGCTGGTGGTACCTTGTGCTTCCAGATCTCACCTACGCCTGGATCTTCAATGAGTATCCAACCTTCGTACACCAGGACAACCGCCGCTTTGTTTCACAAGAGACTGGAAATTTGTACATCGCGAAGGTGGAAGCTTCAGATGTGGGCAACTACACGTGTGTGGTGACGAACACGGTGACGGACAGCAGGGTCCTGGGTCCCCCCACCCCACTCATCCTCCGGAACGATGGTAGGACTTAGAGGAGGGGAATTAGGGGCTGGGGCTGGTGAGTTCGTATTGTTTTATTTGACTGGCTGTCATCCAGAAATTCAGAAATGGCCTGAAATATTTGTATGAGGGTGAAGGGAGAGATTTTTCCCCCTTCGCAGAAATTCAGTGAGGCTGGAGACATCTGCTTTAGTTGTAGTTCAAAGTTGCAGATGATGGTGGGGTTTATGATGCTGTGGCCAAACCTCAATATCAGGCAATAATTAGAAAAGAAAAACTTGGTGACCCTTGGCCAAAGACAGGAAATAAAATAGACTTTAGGCTTTGTATATACTACAGTTTTGCTCATTTCATGTATCCCAAAAGTGAACAAAAGCACTTTGTTGTTTTGGTAACTGTTAGCTCAGGCTGTAATTCCCAGCAGAACTGGTGCTATTTTTAGTGTCTGCGGAATAATACAAAAAAAGCAAGAAGAAACCAAAAGAGGATTTCTAAATTTATACAGACAATTGATTTGTATCATTGTCAGTTTTGAGTAGATAAGAAAAATAAATTTGCATGCTAATTTGTAATAAAAAATAATTTAAATTTGTCTGTTTAAAGGATAACAGCTAGGACATTTGTTCCAGAAATAGAAACACATTATTAGAAACTTCCTCTAGAAGAAGATCCATTGTCACCTAGTGGTATTTGACACAAATTCCTCACTTGTAGAATACAGGCTCCTTTTTGCCGGTTGTTGACTACTACAGCCCTTAGCTGTCCCCTTCACATTAGCGTGGTTCCTGCGGACAGGGAGTTTGGAAATGTTGTGATGAGAAAGCGCTGCGGTTCGGCTGGGACAGCTGTTTTTCCAGATCTGTGCCAAATCTGCTCTCCATTACAGGGAAGGCTGCATTTCTGTAAACCCAGTGACAGTAAATCTGTCTCTCTGAGTCCAGACTAAGTCATCTGATGCGTGAAAGATAAAGAGGAATATTTTAATTTGTCTCATATTAACATTTTCAGCATTGAAGAAGGAATATTTTGAAGTATTATATTAAGAGGACTTTTATGCAAACCTTACCTAGCTGAAAGTGCATCCATTTATCACAAGCCAGCTTGATGTCAGCTTCTGTTCCAAGACAGGGCTGATGCTGGGATGATTGTAAAGTGCCTCGCTGATGGCTTTACCCCAGTGCATTGCTTCTCCGTGCACTCTGCTTTATTTACAGGGACTGATTGCCTTCCTGAGATAATTCACAGGAATGTTCTCTGATTCCTTTGAAGTGTACTCTCCTGTTTATTAAAGATATGAAACTGTAATTGAGCCTCTGAGGGGCTGGGGAATACATCCCTGAGTTAAACGAGAAAAGTACTGTTGTATCCGTAGAACCAAAGACAGCTTTATTCAAAAGCTGAACATCGGCTAAATGTGTATTTTAAAATAGGATTGCACTAGTATTACAGAGAAGCTTCATTTTAAAAATCAGCAGGTCTCAATATTTGATTTCACGTAGAGTAACCCTATAAAATCTGAATGTAACACACTACCAAACTTAAAAAGCAAAATTATATATGTTACTTCAGAAGGGTGAACAACAGAAGCTAGTAAAATGTGAGGCACATCGTATTTCCACTGGGAAAGTTGTCTTGTTTATCATTTATATTAATATATGACATGTCCAGTGTATCTGAATATATACAACATGTTATTTTCCTTACAACTTTTTTTCATTAAATTAGTAGGCTCAGAGGCTACCTCATCAACAATTAATGTTTCAGTTCCATTTAATTTCAATGAGTGAGTTAAGCGGAAAGATGTTCATAATGGACCTTTCCCAATTAATTTATGTGCACTGAGCTGCTCCTCAGACAGGGGGTCCCTCTCCCCCCAGCAGCTCCCTGGTTATTGAGGGGTCGATGCAGCTCTGAGGCCACTCAGCCCTAGGCTGGTGTCCCAGCCCAGAGTGTCTGACTTTCTCCAATGTACCCTTCATAAAACAGCTTGTTGCTGAAAGTTTCTAAGTTATTGCCTGGTTGGCTTCACATTGAAATACTTTTTGTGAATTCTGCAAAAATCCTTGTACCATAAGACAATCTCCTTGTGAAATTTGTGGGTTTTTTTCAGAAGTCAAAGTATTTTTAAACTGTAAAACATTTTTGCTGTCATGGAGAATTAATTATAGGTCCCTGTTTCTTTGAAAGAAACTAGTGGAGTAAGACATTATCCAAAAGGAATACTGGTCATGTAGAACTAAGAATAGCACCTAGACTTGTTTTTTATTTATTTTACACTGAGTTAAAGAGAGAAAAACAGAAGACTCTTTCCTTTTGTGCCAATGATAATCTCTCACTCAAAAACTTCAGAAATTCCCGATTCCAGAGCTATAGGAAGAAAATGGGAGTTTATATGCTCACAGTTTGGCCGACCCTATGCTGTTCAATATAAGGGATTTTGATTGTTTTAACAGATAGGTGTACGAGTCATGTGGCGGGTATTCTTACTGCATCCAGTGTTCAAACTTCTCATGGAACTAATGAACAGTCCTTGTTCCCTCGGAGCAGGTCATAGATGTGGGTGTGCAGGATGGCACACGCGGAACTGAAGTCTCCCTATAACCCCGAGGTTTCTTTTCACATATTTTCTTCAATTCATAGCAGGAAGTTTTTTAGACTTAGTTGTGATTTGTTTAGGCTTTTTACGTCGAATACCTGCCATCTTTGTTGTGGTTATTTTATTTGAATGTAATCATCCTGGAAAAACAGCTTTTCAGCATGTTTCTTTCAAGCGCTGCTTGCATTACAATGCCAGGCTGTTGAGCTGTAATCTGTAAGAGGAAAAGACACGGGTGTAGGAGATGAAATCAGATCCTGTAGGCAGATTGCTTTCCCCACCTGTGCCTTTTGTGCTTCTGTTTCGCTGGTTTTCAGCTGCAAGGCTCGGGAGTTACAGATCTCCCATCATTTGCAGCGTTTTTTTCTAACCAGCGGTACGTGCTCTTGTTGACAGAACTCTGCTTCCTTCCCTGTTGCTGTGCTGTGGAAACAGAAGGTGCCTCTTATCCCATTAGTTATCTTCAGACAGCTTTTCCTCATTGGAGAGATAAATATCATAGAGGGTTACAAGATGGTGGTAGGAACAGACTGTGCCAACGCAGCTGTCGTGGTCAGTGTGAGCTCAGACTCTGCTTCTATGGACAGAGGTTATCTGATGGTGATAAGTACAGTGTAAAAAGTACAGTCTGTGCTGGGAAAAGGATGTTTTTCCTCTGTCCCTTAATTCCCTTCCACAGATGCATGCAATCACCCACTGTTTAAATATTTTCATGTAGCTGCGGTGAGGATGCTTGCAATGCAGGTGGGTAAAAGATTTACAGACAATGTTATGGAAGTGCAGCAGACCCTGGAACTGCACATTTACAGTTTGGGACCTGTTCTCCTGAAAAGTGTACAAATATTCCAGAACAGGTCTTTGTGAATGACAAGCAGCTCCCCCTTTCACATCATCTAAGTGCTAGTGTATAAAAGGAAAATTAAAAGTTGTTATGGTTTTCTAGATTTCCCAAGGTATTGAGGTTGGGCTTTAGCTTGCATTCTGCAGGAATGGGAGGAATTAGCCCTGATGCTACCAACTGGTACCTCCCATTGTGGAGAAAGGGCTCTCTGAGCTATTTTCATGTCAGGAAGTATAATAAATAGCTAAATGTATACGGCAGCAAAGAACGAGAATGATCCTAAAGCCTGAAGCAAGGTTTTCCACTAGGATTGTAGCACTTATTGCAGCTCAGGGAAAAAAAAAAAAAAAAAGGATTTAAATTTGAGTGCTGGGCAAGCCGTCTGGCAGCTCACTGAGGGGTATGGACTGGAAGAGAGGAGGAAAGGGAACAAACCTGCAGCACCATCTCATCCATTTAATCAGAACTCGTCTGCCATCCTTCTGCCCCATCCCCATCGAGGCCACAGTCTCTGCACCATTCTCTGGAAGGGCAGCAGGTGCTACGTGTGCCATCCCCACCACCACCTTAGGAACTCTGTGGGCCACCCTGACCCTGCAGCAAGCACCAGGCAAAGCCTGTTGAGAGCCACCCAGGTTTTGGGAGCTGCTGTTCTTGCAGTACTTCAGTTCTTCTCTTTAAAATACACTTTGGATTTTTTACATCAGAATTAAAACAGTAATAGTGGGAAATAACTGAAATAGTCCTGCAATAAAATTACCATCAGCAGCAGCTGTATGGACCAATTAAACTTTTAACATTTCACAGGTGTTGTCAGGAAATGCATATCATCTCCTCAGACAAATTAGCTTGCTTCTGAATTCCTGGGACTCTAATCCAAAAGCACGTTTTTAAACCTTGAAATTGGAAGAAAAATATGAAAGCCTCTGAAATGCAAACACATAAAGCACCTGATGTGCCATGACACTGAAAGCATTCTCCAAGCTACAAACCTGGTATCTATTTTAGTCCTTTTGTTTTCTCCCCCATCCCTTCCACCTGCATGGCTAAGTCAGGTGCTAAATCACCCTGGAACAGCACAAAAAATAAGGGCTGTCTGCATGGGAATTGGTCTTGGATCTGAGATGGAAATGTCTTAAGTGCACTGATATTTCCCCTATAAAGCAGAGGCAACAAGCCTCACAGCATACCTTATATATACATATATATGTAGGTAGGTTATAATTGCAATGGGAGTCTTGTGATTTTTCCAGGTACAAGTCCTGATTTTTAAGTTGTTAGAGTTTGCAGTAGTTATGGTAAAACAGCTTCACTTGCAGTTTTAAGAGGCAGCAGCAGTTGCCGGAGCTGCAGAGCCACAGGTAACAATGACCAGAGCCAACGTCCTCTGGCCCCAGGTAGCTTTCCTGTCCCAGTCCAGGGTTTTGTCACCCCTGGGATTACAGCTCTCCAGTCCCAGCCCAAGGATAAGAAGTGGGAACAGTAAAAGGAATGAGTGATGAGAAGGTTAAAAATAAAAAAGCCATTTTTCCTCCCTCCCGTTCCTGTCTCCTGCTCTGTCAGGTGAATGACATATTGATGATACATTCTGCCTTAATTTCTTAAATAACCTGTTAGTGTCACATGTTACTTAACAGCCTGCTTTGCTTAAGGGAATTCGTTCCTGCTTCAGGAGTGGAGGAGATGCAGAAGAAGGAACTGTTTTTTGTGGATTTTGCTTGTTGAAGACTGGTCTGTAGCTGGCCCCTCAGTGGGCAGGAGGCTCCCCTAGGAAGCTCCCTTTCTCCTGTGTTATTTGGCCATGGTGTCATCTCCCACCCTCTGGCCAGCTGCCCGCGCAGCCTGTGGAATGGTTTTGGGGGAGCTGCATCCTTTCTTCTCACACACCTGGGCTGTGGTGGGGCAGGGGTGGCCAGTGGCACAGGCACTGAGGAACTCTTCACTTGAAGGGTGACGGAGACCGTGATTTCTCCAGGTAAGGCTCTAATCTGAAAGGCAGCATCTTCCAAACTGAGGCAGCTGCCTGAATCTGGTCAGGCTTTCATGGGAAACATACCCTCAAGGGCTCTTCCTCTGCCAAATTTGCAGTCTTCATTGCAAAACATGGAGGTGCATTTCTGGGAAAAGATCTCAATAAGTTTTAATGTCAGCCAAACGGTGCTGCTGCTCCCAGATATTCATGCCCAGCCTTGCCCTTGGACACTGGGGGGCAGTAACTGGTTTTGGCTTGGCCGAAACTCACCCAGCAGATGTTTAGCGTAGAGTGTGGAGAAATTTAGGCAAGATTGCCAAGATTTGGCAAGTCGCAATCAGGAGAACAGAGAGGATTTTCTGTGATGTTGACTATAACAGACCCTTCCAGCCCTTCAGGGCTGCAGTGTCAATGTGCAAAGGCCTAACAAGCAGCGTGCCCTGTAATTCTTGTCTGTATAGTATGTAAATGCTGCAGTGCTGACACAGACTCATGGGTCTCCTGCTGTATGTGTTGGCCAGAACATGGCTATGGAGAGAGTTTTCTTATTGTTAATAAATTAATTTAATTTTGGTAACCGATGTTGTGCAGCAGCTATTCTTTATATAATGCAGCAGCGATGCTTGTTTGCAATTAATGGGTTGGAAGAAAGATGATATAACCTGCTGTTGCACCAGAACAGGTAATATACATGTCAGCAAGTAAAGCTAGACTTGATGTAGCCTCATATTGAGCATTCTCAGCTTTAAAACTCTTAACTGTGAAAAAGTAAAGAAAAAAAGGCTTTTGTTGCATCCTCTTTGCAAAGCAGGGAGACAGAAAGCAGCTCTGCAATCACAGGCCACCGCAAGCGGCCCTGACTTACCTGGAATATTTCTGTAAATTCGTGCTATCTCATTTCTGTATTTGTGCGTACTGGCGACGTTCATCTGGTCTGATCCAACACTGCTCCCGCCCGCTCCTCGCCTGTCCTGTGCTTGGCCAATGTCCAGGATGCGCCGTGCAGTTCCGATTTAAACTGCGATCATCAATTAGCTGATAATCACTATTGGTGAAATTAGATGTGCTCTTTTTAAGACAGTACAGTGAGTAGAAAGGTAGCCATTTATCATTAGGATAAAGGCCTTTTTATGTGCACAAATTTTTAAACACAATCTCATAAAGAGGCTGCCACGATACCTGATTTACTGGGGCAGTAAAAATAAAGAAATTACCCCAAGAGTATATGATCTCTACACATCTAAATCCTTGGAGTTAATAGATGCCTTGATTAGCTCCAGTGCTGTTAAAACTTTTTCTAATGACTATTTGTTCCACCTTTCATTTTCTAGAAGGTGATGAACCTCCGTTATTATTGCTATATTTCACAAGCTACCTGCAAAAATCGAGATCTTCAAAACCAAAAAGTAGCAGAGCCATGAAGAAATTTTAATCTTTGGCAGATGGCATGGAGCACTGGTTCAGATATTCCTCTGGCAGTAAATGGGAGAAGAGCCCACACTGTACGGCTGTTAGAAACAGGCTGTGTTTAAAATGAATGGATTAATTGGGCAAGTAATGATGTATAGAACAGCTCTGTGCTAGCACGGGAACACTTGTGAATTTATTGCAAAAATTCAACCAAGCTTTAGCATATATTTTATGTTCACAGGGGTGATGGGAGAGTATGAGCCGAAAATAGAAGTGCAGTTCCCAGAAACAGTTCCATCTGCAAAAGGAACAACAGTGAAACTGGAGTGCTTTGCCTTGGGGAAGTAAGTTTTGATCCATTATTATTATTCCTCTAGCTTCTCACTTTGATAGTGCTATACGGTAGAGTTTGCAAGATTTGCCAGTCTTCACTTTCCTCAGCAGGAATTATTTATTGCAAGCATTCATGACAGACAAGGGACTTGGGGAGGAGGAGCTTTGCTCACCAAAAAGAAGCTCCCAAGGAAGAGAGAAGATGTAACTTATTTTGTAAAGATGTGTTTATGCATCTCCTGTTTTGCGGTCTCATGCAACACTTAAAACGTGTCTCTTGTTTCTAGAGTAAACACTGGCAACACCTCCAAAATAAAATGTGGGACTGGTAGGAAAATGGGTATATTGTCACAGCAGAACCCAAAATTCAACTTTGTCAAAACAACATTTTTATAATACACAGTCTCTGCTTTCAAGGCTGCATGAGTGGTACACCGTTGGTGTATATATATGTTTATTGTTATTACATACAAGCCACCCATAATAAAAGTATCCAGATATTGTGCCAGAGTCTTTAGACTCTTCGTGTCTTCATCATCCTCAAACATGAAACAGTGTTAAGTTGATCAGACAAGTGCTTAGTTTTTTCTAGGAGTCTTATTTTGCTTTCTTTTTTCTTATTTAGCCCAGTTCCTACTATTAGCTGGAGGAGAGCAGATGGGAAACAGATACCTAGAAAAGCCAGAAGACACAGATCAAATGGACTTCTTGAAATCCCAAATTTTCAGCAAGAAGATGCTGGACTCTATGAGTGTGTAGCTGAAAACGTGAGAGGGAAAAATGTGGCACGAGGACAACTGATATTTTATGGTAAGTCTTCTTGCTTTCAGAGGGCTTTATTTTATCGGGTGTAATATGCAGTAAATATTTTGTGAGAAAGTAATTTTGGGGATTATTTTTAAAATTACTTTCTTCTACAAGCAACACATCTCAAAAACGGTGTAATTTGAAATAAAACCTATTGGAATGGTGCATATTAATTTGAGAATCGGAGCAGTTGGAACGAAAATGCATTGCTGGAAGGATATTGGCATTGTAATGTGCAGAAAACACTTGCAAATGGCTGATTTGCCTTCTTGTAGCTAGGAGGGTAAAGCAGGTATTCTGGTGGAGCCTTTTTGTGGCTACAACTTGGGATTTATTATGTATCTGTTGCCTCAGCTTGTGTTAATAAATGTTAATTGCTTATAAGCAAGCAAGGACTGCTTTCAAGAGGGGTCAGTGGTTACCCAGCCTGAAAAGCTGGGATTTAAGCCTGTGGGAGCTTGCAGAATCTTCTTCACCCAAAGGCTTTGTACCCCTGCTCTTCTTACGCTGAAATCAGAGCCAGTGATCTGAGCACTGTAAAAATGTAGAACTTCAGCTTCATAGGCTTCTGTGTTAAGTAGAAAATGCATTAGTGCCTCTCATCCTAAGTGTCTGCCCATCCCCAAATTTCTGCTGGACACTGCTCCATCTTGTGAGGCAAATTAACTGTTTCTAGGAGCTGAACAAAGTTTGCAGGGGGAGAATTTTACATGTTCTGAGTTACTGTGGATTTACCAGCATAGAGGTGAGCAAGAGTCACCAAGAGGGTTTTAGAGGTACAAATGGGCTATTAGTTTGGTTCTTAGCTTCTGTTTGATATTTTTTGGAGGGCAGAAGGCTGCAGGTTACATTCCCCATAGGCAGGTGTGCAGAGACTTCCCCACCATCATAGAAATCTTTGTTTTGTTGCTGCCCTGTTGTCATCTTCAGGAGCATAATAGAGTGTCGTTCTTTATTGAACTCATGGAGAGAAACTCAGTGTTTGCTCCCCCAAATGCTCCCAGGAGCCCAGCTTCTGTCAGCAGGGAAGATTGGGTTGAACTCTAGAGATGAAAAGAATGTTTTTGCTTTATAGTAAATTTGCCACAGAAAAAGAGTTTGGGAGTTAACCATCCTGTCAAAACTGGATTGAATTTGGTGAATAATGTAATTTTTTTTTTTTAAAGGCACATATAGGGATGTTTTAAAATGGGAGATATTTCTAAAAGGCGTTTAATTTGGAAATCAAAACTTTTGGGGCTTCCATTTTTTCTCCTTTTAAAATTAAGTAAAATGTAAAATGAGAAGACCTTAAGAAGGAGAGGAATAGCAAGATGATAGTAAAATCTTTCATGTTAAGGAAAGAATCCAGGGCTCATTTGAAGTTTTTTTCTTTTTTTAATTAAAAGAGTTGAAGATTTCTTTTTCTGCTCATCAGACAATGCATGTTTCTCCTGATTTTTCCCATGTGGACAGTAAATGAAAAGACTCATCAGTTGTACGTTTTTACTCAACCCACGGCCAAACCTGCCTTCCTTGCAGAGCAGTAAATCGAGCCTTTGGTGTACTCCCACCATAGCATATATTAAATTATAATCTAATTACCGCAATGGATTTACCAGTCTGGATCCCATTGCTAGAAGACTGCAGATCCTACACAAAAGCTGCCACCTTGGCTACTGCTGCTCTTCACAGTCAGGATGGCATTTCAGCAAAACAGCTCAAGATTTTTTGGGAAGAGGAGTGTCCTCCTCTCTCTGTTTGTGATGCTGGGAACTATCTTTACATCTCCTTTTCTTCATGTGAGCAGAGGAGTTCCTTATGGAGAACCATTGGCCTGCCGCCTCTCCTAGTTACTGGTTTTAAAGATAATTTACTCAAATATCGTCCTTGTCCTGAGGATGACGAGTTACTAATTTATAAGTATTCAGTTTTCAAGGATAGCTTGTGTTTGGCAGCCATTTAGTACTGAAAACAGATGTCTCTTAAAAAAAATGCTTTCTGTGAGCTAGGTTCTGGAGTTTCACGTGGCAGCAAATTTTTTTCAGGGAAGGTGACTTACTGTAAATACTTTATACAAATAGTTGAAACTGAAAGTCATTTTCCTTAATCATTTTTCTATATAAAGCTGAGAAGTGTTATGTTGACAGAGCTTTTCAGGCATGTTGTGGTTCCCAGAGAAGGAACAATGTGGAGGAATGTGATAGGGGCGGTCGGTCATGCCGCATGTGTGCATTGACGTGCTGTGTCACGACACGTGCCCTGGAGATTGCAATCTGGCTGTAATGGCATGGCTCCATTAAACCCAGTTATCTGCCTCTCTCCATAGAATAGAATAAAATAATTTTTAAAAAAAAAGAAAGGAAAAAAAATAAATTCAAATTTGTCTGCTCACTGTAGATAATCCAGCGTTGCCTCCATTGTCAACTTCTTTCATTGCTTCTGGAAGTTGTCAGGGAAGGTTGACTTTTGCTGTATTTCATTCTTGTATCAATGTTTATTTTTTCCTCTGTTAGCATATCAGTGACACTGGAGTTGTTTGACATTCTTGTTGCAGCAGGAAAGGTTAATTAAACATGCAAGATCTGTTCTTCCTCCATTTTCTATGCTTTGAGCCCCTGCAACAGGCTGCGTTTTATTGCTCTCCAAAAGCATTTGTTCTGAGTGCTGTATGTCCTACTTGATGGATAGACCTACACGATAGAAAACATGTTAATGTTAATGCAATTACAGTGACTTATACCTGTCTCCTTGACTATTATAACTCTGAACAACATATCACTTGTTTTCTCACTAGAACTCTCTTGTTCTGTCTGACATTCCTATTCTGTCTGCCATTCCTAGCCAGATACCATGTACCTCAAATTATCTCCTAAGAACTAGCAAATTAAACTGCAAAACCTTTTCTTTCCCACCCTCATTCAGCAGCCATAAATATGCATTGTGCTGCATTCCTGACTTTGCAACTTGTTCCCCCCACGCCAGCTGAATCCCCGTGGCTGAGGCAGGGGATGTCCCCGGCCTCGGCTCGGCCGCGGTGCTGGCTGCACCGACCCTGCTGCTTCCAGCGCCTGCTTTTCCCTTGAACTTGGCAGCGAGGGTCTGCCTCGCCATCAGCTGTGTGTTTTGATGCGCAGCACTCCCATTGACCTGATTCTATTTTTAATCTGGCTGCTTATAAATTTTAAATTTGATAACCCTCTACAAGGCTAAGATTTATATCCTGAGCAAAAGGCAACACCAGCTTTTTTTTTTTTTTGGCAGAAGCGGAGTAAACAGATTACCTTAGCTTGCTAATTTAAAAAGAAATTGCCTTTTCATTCATAAAACCAGCATCAAGGTGATGCTTATCTATTATCATCATGCATGTTGTTTCATTCATGTTAAGTTTAGGCGCCATTTCAAGCAGATCTTTCTTTGTCAGACTGACAGTCACAACCCTAAAGTTGTCTTGAGCATAGGACAAGAGAAAACAGGCAGGCGCACGAGCACAACAGACACATAAGGCACATAAACTTTGGCTGCTTATTCCTTTCCCGTGATGGACAAGAGTCTCACCCCACCCCTCTGCAGCTCTGCCAACGTCCCTTGGCCAGGTTCTCTCTGAAGTTCTCCATACCACCACACCATCATATTGTTCTCCTGGAATTTTAAAAATTTGAATATAGTTTTTTATGCAAGGCATGAAATGAGGTGGTTGTGCCAGCGCTAACTCCTTGGGCTCTACTTCAGTGTGTGTTCAGGCTTTCCTATATTGACTCTGTCTGACGAGACAGTGCAACATCTTGATATCCCCCACCCCAACAACATGTACAGTCTGAATAACAGAAGTCAGGAAAAACAGCGGCCAGTCTACGTGAATAAGCACATTTAATGAGGCTGGTAGCAACAGCACTGAGAAAGGAGCACTGGGGAGGATGCTCGGCTGGTCAGGCAAAGAGCACCCCAGGACCAGCACGAGTGCTTGGGGCTGGGGAACTGCACTACCCCTGGGAATGTGTGACTGCCAGAATTATGACAGAAAACATGCAATTTGGCATTGGGCTTTCCAGTCAGATCAACACTGTCTTACACAGCCTGGAAGAGTGGGAAAATATCCAAGTACTGGAATGGGTCGGTTTGGGCCAGCATGGGTGTAAGTGCTGACTCAGCGTCACTGCAGGGTCCTCCAGCATCTCTCTTCTCAGAGCTCATCTGCCCCCTGCACAGCACTTTGCTGGCAAGTCAAGACAAGGAGGAAAAAATTGCAGTTAAAATGGCTTCTGAAAGTATCAGTGAAGCAGCATCCACACCAGCAGAGAGACAGACTTATTTGTAACTAATTACAGTTCTTTGCAGCATTTTATAAGATATTCAGCAGAAGCCTTTTAATTCATTAGACCGCTTTTCAGATTAAATACTTCTCAAATCAAAGTCCCACCAGGAATTTATGCAGCTCCTTAATTTTGCAGTGAAAAGAGTCCCCGTTTAATCAGTGGACCTGTGGTTTTCTTGTGCAAAAGCTACTTTATGCCACTCCATAAGAAAAAACAAACAAACAAAAAACAACAACAACAAACAAACACCACTCAAATGTAAATAATGTAACTCATATTATGCTCTTATTATGGTTAGAAGTCTAAAAAGGAAATTTGCATAAGTGAAAATCAGAGAGTTGTATTTCTACTCCATTTAGGACCCAGATCACAAATAATTTGCTGAAAATTCACAGCCAATTGAAATAAAATGAGTTTCCGGACTGATAAAAATACATGAAAATTCACATAAAAAGGACAAGTATATATTATTATTAATTATAATTTGCATGCCTCACCAGAAAACCCAGTTTGCTACCTGTTACACAGATACATTGCCAAGTATCACCTTCAGGCATCTCCGTGTTAATTTTAAATAAAGTTCTCGAATCCTCTGTTGTTCCAGAATATTATGCAATTTAACTCTTGGTTAACACCATTTGGCAGCAGCCAAATTCATCCTTCCAGAAAGGGGCCATTGGCCTTGGGAGCAATTGTTTGCAGTGCCCAGTCTCGGTTGGTTACACTCACCCAGAGGAAAATCAGCTGCTCAGAGGGAGGATGTCTTGACTCCTGCCTGTGGAATACTCTTTTTTTTCTCAGACTTTAGTGCAAGAGGGAGTAACTCTGAGCTTTGAATAATTTGCTGCCTGAGGGAAGTCTTGCATCCAGAACAAGTTTCTGCCCAGAGAATGGACATGTTTCTCCTCCACTTTTGCTTTTCCAAGAGACTGCTGGAAACCTGCTTATAGAGAAATCTATTTTTAGGAGATTCAGAAAAAGTGCTCGAATTATTATAATTTCATCTTGGAAGAATAGCTCTCCAGCAGGAGAAGCAGAAATAGAAAGAGGTATGAGAAATGAAGTGTGGAGGCTACTACACATCTTCCTTACTCCCCTGGGTAGCTGCAATCTAGAGCATTGGGGATAAAAAATAACTAAGTCCCTGTAATACCTGCAGTCCTTTGGTGTCCAGCATAACTGGGGAGAAAGGACATAAATAAGAGGTAGGGACAATTTAAGTAGTTTTTATCAACTAGGTTAACTTCTTCAAATTTTCATCTGTTTCTTTTCATCTGATATTTAATATTTTAGTCCCAAGCAGAACTCCCAGGCTGGGTCATCTTGTTCAGTCTTCTAGAGAGGCAGAATGGAGGCATGGAGTGGTAGTATCTGGTGAACTTTCCAAAGATGCAGACAAATGGAGATCATTTAGGTGCAGCAGTCAAGCAAATTACTTTGGTGGAGGATTTGCATGTCTTCGAAGTTGGTATAGATTTCAAATATTCCTTAATTGGCAGTAAAGGTCAGGAGGGATTAAGAGGAGGAAAGGAAGAGGAAAAGTGTTAACGTGAAAGTCTGGTTTCACATTCCTGTGATCGTTGGGAAGGATAACAAACTGGGGACATACGGGTTTCGTTTACAGAAGCTGTATCCCTATTTGCACCAGGATGATGTGTGCACTTTTCTGCACAAACCTTATACGCTGATATTCTTTATTTTTAATTACTCATGTATTTTTGCCATCTGTTTTTCTTACTGCTTATGCTTGACTTCATGGTCTTTAGACTTTTCTGATCCTGGGTTCAGTCTCAATCTCCTTAGAATAGATATAGTAATGGACAAGTCATTCAGCCTTTCATCTGCCATTAATGATGAATTACACAGCCTGCACTAGGTCATCAGCTGCTATAAATTGGCTTAGGAACACTGAAATCAATATATACCGACCAAGAATTGGATTCTGTATATGTATTAGTACCTCATTTGCTTTAGTCTTTTTGGTTGTTTTGAACTCACAGACAATTGCAAAGTCCTAGATTTATTTCTGGTTTATTTCTTGCTTTGCTCCCCTAATTCTTTGGTTTTGTAACTCATTTCTGATGTGACGCATCGTGACCAGCTGTGTCATTTCATTTTGAAATGCCTTTTAGGACATGATTTCTGATCCAGCTTCCCGTGCCTACTTTTGCCTTTCAGTTTATTACAAAGAAGGACAGACTTATTCTGACTTTTTTGGTCTTAGAGAAGTAAGAGTAAATTTGGGCATACTGTGCTAATCACCTGGTTTAACCTGCCACACCTTTGTATTGTGAAGATGATGAAAGGTAAACAGTTTTTTTTTCTAACTGGTGCAATCATTTTTCTGTCACATACCTGAGTATGAATTCTAAGTGTAATGCTTATATTTTTAAGCTTTTCTTCCGCTTTGTAGATTTAGCCTATGCATTTTTCTTGCAACTGAAATGACTTCTTAATCAGCTTCCATGTAATATTCTTTCTTCAGTACCAGGTTTTTCATCCAGCGTGATTCCATCCAAGGCCAGTAACATCTAAATACTCCTAATAGGGCCAAAATATTTACAAACCCATCTTATTAAATAATTCCTCTTTGCTTAGCACCAATGAAATGATCTAAAGGACTTTTTCTAGAACACCACTACCAGTCACAAATTAAACCTCGTCATTATCTTGAATAATATCACTGTGTAATGTTGTACCATGAAGCTGGTTTCATATCCTTATTTGAATTATTTTAATTATCGTGCTTGAAATCTTGTGTTACATTACCATGTCTTGATATGATCCCAAATGGGAGGCTGTCAAATTTCATTATTTTATGGTGGTTCTCATTTGGTGGCTCAAACATATTTGCCGCATGAACCAACCCTTGTGTATTACTCAAGATTAAGTCAAGAGTGTGCCTGCTATTCTCTGAAATGAACTGTTGAAAGGAGAGGTTGACCTAATTAGAAAAGTCTCCCAAAGAGCAGCAGAAAACAAAGCTCCTGTGAAACAAAAGTCTCCTCCAGTTTTCACTGAGGTCTATTTTTTGACCTATTATGCTTGTTCTGCAGTTGTCTGCATTATAAATGGCTTTAGGATAGAAAGTTTAACCGGTTACAATAACCGGAGGGGGTGAAGAGTGGTGCGTGGTGCAGGGCTGTGGTGCACAAAAGAGTGCGGTGACTGGTGGGGTGACAGCTCCCAGCACCGCACCGTTAAATCTCAGCACTCTCACTTTGGGGCAGGAGTTCAGATGTGCAGCCTGCCCGGTACCACAGGAAGACTGGGCGGGTCAAGTCTTTTACTGTGTGAGAATTTTCCTTATTTGGGGAGTCTGCTTGAAGTAATAATAAATACTAGATTTTCTATCCTCCTCACATGAGAGTTTCTTTTTACATGGCATACGTTTACATGCTATAGAGCCTGCGTTACCTTTAATGGGTTTTCTTGCTTTACAGGTTGCTTTCAGTTGTTTTGTGTGAATTTCTTTGTTTTCACACGGGAAATTGGTAAAACACTCAGTACTGCAAAAAAGGCAAGTGGATCTGTGTGGTTGTACACAGCTCCTTTTACAGCATCATAAGACTCTTCAAAATTACAAGTTGGATGCTGTTAGAATAGTAAATATGTAAATTCATGAGTAATTTGCAAATGTCCTTGAGCCACTGAACCCGTTGCAGTTGTGCAGGCTGTCTCAGTTTGATGGAATTGTTCAATTTCTTACTCCAGATGACAGAATTGACTTTCATCTTCCTACATTTAAAAGCTTTCACTTTCGTATCTCTTTAGATATAGATAATAAACAAATTTAAACTATTACAGGGGCAGGGGGGGCAGTCAGAGAAGTAAACTCTGCTTGCTTCTCCTTGCCAGCTACTTCTTTTGCTTCTGCGTTGTCATTACATTCAGTTCTCCTTTCTACTTTCTTTGCAAGTCCTTTGCAGTTAAGATGCTGTGTGAAGTTCTTTGTCTTTCTTCTGTGCTTTGTAGGCACCTGAGAAGGGAAATGTGAGGCGTGGTAGGTGTGGGATTATGCACGCATCTGTCACAGCCTGAACACGGTTTTAAAAGTGTTGAACTTCTTATTTTGATATTATATTTTTTTTAATTTACCCTTTCAGAACTTTCTCTGGGCCCTGTCCTTGTATATAAATTGTTACCTGTCTTTGAGTAACCCCATTTTTTTTTTTTAATCTGATTACATGGGAAAAAGTATTAGCCAGGTTCTTGGAGACCTCTGCTGGTAATCTATTCCTACATAGTCTCTCAGATTTTCTTATGTCAAAATAGGGCAAATGACTATTAAGAAAATCTGATCTCACTCTCTTTTTTAGTGGGACTTCCTGAAAAGTATTGTAGATATATCTAGACTGATGGGGTTTGTGAAGATAACACATGAAAGTCAGAGGTTTTCTATGGTCTCCAAAAACGTGTGGCAATTCAGGCAAAATGTGATTTGCATGTGGCATCTGGCTAAACTTAAACTTTATTAAAAACGATAACAACAACCACCACCACCTCTGGTAAAAATACATGAAACACAACTAAAAATATAATCTCATTAAGTGCCTGAAAACTGCCAGTGCCAGTTTTTACCAGATTCTACCGGTATCTGCTTTTGGACTTTCTAGGTTTGTTCAATGTCATTAAAAGAGTTACTGAGACCAAAGATTTCTCGTACACATGGAAGATGTTCCTGTGGCAGTACTTGTAGGTATGGCCCTAATCTAAGGAAAGACTGAAAATTTGGACCTGAAGTAATGCCTAGAGCCACGGAGGCCTACGTTACAGGAATAAGCTTAATTTCGATGCAGAAGTAGCTCTAAGTTACAGGTTTTGAAGTTGGATGCTAAATTTTAGAGATTTGAAGCTGAAGTCATATAGATCCTTAAGAAGAAAATGTCCCTGTTTGAAGGACCAGGGGTCTAACAGTGCCATTTATTCCACTGGGGCAGCATGTGAACTGTCACTCTGTTTTTCTACGATGATCAGGGTTTCTGTAGCTGCTCGTTTGCAGTAAGTGTTCTTATTAAAAATAAAACCAAAACAGGTTATTATCTTGCGCATGCCACCTTCAGAAAGCAGAACTGGACTCAGGGCAAAAAAATCTTCAGCATTATTAAGCATTTTGTTAAATTCAACTCTTAAATCTGCTACAAAGGAAGAAACGTCCATTTCCTTGCACCGAGAGAGTGTGCTGTTGCTTACAGACATGAGACTTTACTCATTACTTCTGCATTGCAGCCCAGCCCAACTGGATTCAGAAAATCAGTGATGTACACGTGGCCATCGAGGAGAGCGTGGCCTGGGAATGCAGAGCGAGCGGGCGACCAAAGCCCTCGTACCGCTGGCTGAAGGACGGGGAGCCGCTTGTGCCCCAGGTAGGCACCGCTGGAGCCCTTCACTGGGGATGATGGTTGCAGTTTATGATGTTCAGGTGAACTTCAACTGCTAATGAAACCTTCGAGTTTCTGCTGATCTCTTATGGCGTTCCTGCTCCTCCCGCCAAGCTGTGTCCCTGTGCAGATGACCAGGAGCGTAACGTGCCATCGCTGGGGACATGGAGAGCTGCCCAAGGACTGGTGTGATGTGCAGGAGGTGGGGATGCGCACCCCCTCCCACTGCCCTGTCTGCCCAGCCTCTTGCTGGAGGAGCATCACTCAGTCCCAGAATCCCCCCGTTAAAACCACAAACCAAAACAAGCCACCAAAGCATTGGTTTCATGACAGCTGGCATGTTTTTCCCTTCGCTTATTGTGAAAGAATATGGCATCTCAGATTTTATCAAACCCTGACAAAGACTGTACAAATATTAAATTTCCACCCTACAGCCAAGTAGAAAGCCAATAGCTCTTTCTGTTACTATTTTTTCAAATGGTGAAACTCTTGGGGAGGGAGGGAACGCTTTGCTGTACTTATTAAAATTGATAACACAAGCTCCATATCCTTAGGCTGACTAATGATACCCTGGTCTTTTGTTCCACATGCTAATTTTACTTGCCTCATGCTGGTCACTAGCAGATGGTCTTGTACTTAAATCACGTTAGTGGCTGATAGAAAGTAAAGGATCATTAAATTATTAACATCTCTATTGTTTTCAGTAAACTGCAGAGGATTTTAAGTATTTCTGTGATAGCTGACAACCAGTATTACTAACCTTCATTGCCAGATATATATTCCTAATACCATGGTTTCAAATGTTTTAAAGAATATGGTTAGCTGCGATATGCCACCATGGAACAGAAGTGCATTTCTTTGATTCAAGCTTGTCTACTTGAAAGGGATATTAATCTAAATGGTTTGGGTATTAAATCAATAAGAAGTCAAGGGAAGGTCCTCCAATTTAAATTGTGTTTACCAACTAATGTATTGGGTTTACCATTTAGTATCTAACCTGGCATAAATTTGTCTGGCAGACAAATAGATTGAAGCGTGCAAATTCTTCCCAGTACTGCTACTTTTTTTAATCCACCTTGATATAAAATGTGGCACAACAACCGCTGGTTTTATGTTCAAGGAGGGTTCTCCTTATTTACTTTTATATTTGTTTCCCTCTTTCCTGCAGGACAAAGTTCAGCTGGAGCAGGGCTCGCTCACGATAATGAACGTCAGCCTGTCAGACGCGGGCATGTATCAGTGTGTAGCGGAAAACAGACACGGCATCATTTTTTCCAGTGCAGAACTGAGTGTCATAGGTAAGTTTACTTTCCTGAATGCTGCTAACCTTCCAAAACCAGAAAAGCCTCAACTCAAGCTGGTTTTGCTGAGTTTCAGCATCTGAAGCAGAAGTGCTGTTGAGGATCTTGGACAGGTTGTTGTTTTTAAGTAAGGCATGAAATGAAAACTTGAGCAAGTGGATAAACATAGGACAGATTTTTTTTTTTGCATCATCCCATCTTCCCATATTGATCCAGGGGACTGGGCACAGAGAGCTGGCTAGCTCACTCAGCCTCTTGCTGCTTAGAAGTGTGTTATGGGGAAACTTGAGCATTGCCCCAGTTCAGAGCACACTGGACAGTAACTGCCTGCTCAGAAGCTGCAGAGTCTGACTCTAATGAAGAAATGTTGAGAAACCACCCATCTGAGTAAACCTTTCACTGTTCAAATGGCAATCATAACTCTCCTGTCCAAACCCTCACCAAGAAAACCAACTTCTGCCCCACCTGTTTTGTGTAGACCTGCTCTACTTGTCCCAGTCAACATCAGGAAAGCTCTTGTGAATCCAGATGGTTAAACAGCTGACAGGAAGGAGGAAAGATTACAGAGCTAGACTGTTCTCGGTGATGCCCAGTGCCAGGACAAGAGGCCATGGGCCACCATGAGGGTGGTTGAACACTAGAAGAGGTTGCCCAAAGAAATTGTGTCATCTCCATCCTTGGAGATACTCAACACCCAACTGCCGCAGGCAACCTGCTGTAGCTGCCTCTGCTTAGCAGGAGTGGGACAGGACCATCTCCAGAGGTCTGTGCCAGCCTCAGCTGTCCTGGAGTCTGTACCTTGCTGACAAACATTGCTCTTGTATGGATAGCAGGCCTGGGAACCAATGTGTCAGCATAGATCTGTAGTTTCAAAGGGTTAAATAGAATGCATGATTAGAAAATAGTGATTTAGTTGTTTTCAAAGGAAATGTTCAATAGCACCATTCCCCACTTTATCTTGACGAACAAAGCATGAGGTCTTTTCTGATTATGGCATTTTCAATATCGGTCATTTTTTATCAGCAGCGATAAATGCCTGTGTAGAAAAAAAAAATTCATTTGAAAGATTGTCATTGTTGCTGTTCAAGAAAAGTACAATAATGCTCAATAAATTAGACTTCACAGTGCTAAGATTTATTGGACGTGTTACTGCATGAAGGAAATCGAAATAAACCCAGTGATGCTTTTCCTCTCTCTTCAAAACCATGGTAAAAATGAGCCACTGGGAGGAAGGCAGATCTTCTCAGGAGACAGGGGCTTAAGTTGGTGGATACCTCTAGTGCCTCCCCGTGCCCAGCAGCACCCATAGGCCAACCTCCTGTCTGCACAAAAGCAAAGACCTTGGAGAACCTGCGCCTGAAAACCTGCTGGAGAACTTGTATTTGGCTGACTCCTCATTTGAATTATGCAATCTTCCTTTCGTATGTCAGGTGAAAAGTGCCAGGATGGTGTGCTGCAGATTAATATAGGGATCTGTGGTTTAATTTGGCATATTTTTAAAGAAAAACAGTATGTTTTCCTTTTCACTAGAATTTTCGAAGAAGGTCAATATTCTGGGCTCTCATTGAGTAATGTTAGCG
This sequence comes from Pampusana beccarii, assembly GCA_013399365.1. NCBI lineage: Eukaryota > Metazoa > Chordata > Aves > Columbiformes > Columbidae > Pampusana > Pampusana beccarii. The sequence goes on along the minus strand of VWYH01001673.1, from coordinate 845,430 downwards.
TTTAAACAGATCTTTCTGAGTATAAAAATGGTTATTTCAAAAAGTCCTGAAGTCAAGCACTTGAAATGATTAAACACCACTAATAGCAAGTGAGACTTATAGCAAAATTAAGTGAGAAAAAGAAACGGAAGATTACAGGCAGAGCTTTTCTCAGAGTGATTCTTTATTATTGTTGCCAATTTTTTTGCCTGGAGTCTTCAGTTAAAACCAGGATCCTGTTGTGCTGGGCATTGTAAGGATGTATACTAAGATGCAGTCATTGCTTTAAAGAGTTTTCAAGCTTTTTTTTTAAATTTAAAAAGGAACAGTGGGTTTAGAATTTTTTTTTTTAAAAAGTAATTAAAATCCTCATTTTGCAAACAAGATGTGAAGAAATTAAATGCATTATCCATAAAGTGGCACAGGGAAGCTGTAGTAGTGCTGAGACCTGAGCCCAGAGTTTCTAAATGTCAAATGACAACATTTTGAATGTCACAGAATAAAACCCATGTCGTGTAACTCCTGTACCTGATGCAGGGCCAAGAAGAAAATAGCAAATTACTTGCAAAAAGCCCAGTCTAAACTGTTCATTACAGGGATGGAAATAACAAGATTATTCAAAAATCTATTTTGCCCATAAATTTTGGACAATCATCTGAGAAATTATTTCCAGAAGTGATAATGTATTTATTATTATAATACAATGTAAATAATAATCCACCTGGTTCTGGCTGCATTGGTGGGAAGTCATCCTCAGGATGCTTCCGTTAATTTTGAAACATTTTCCATAGCCAATGCTGGTTTTCAGATGGCTCTTTTATAGTCTTTGATAACATACATGTTTTCCTTTGTATTAAAATGAAGTCAGCCATCAAAGATTAGACATAGAAAACAAGACAGCTCAGCAATTAGTGAACTCTGGTTCCCGAAAGTGGAAGCCGAGATCTATTCGATCATAAAGCCCATCCCATTAGCAGTGTAGAATTGTATTTTATTCAACTCTTTTTGCAGCAGGAATGATATCTAAAAGAAATAGGGAAGATGGGGTGCCCTAAGAAGAATGACTTTGCTTTCTGTATCACATGGTGGGTTTTTCTCTCCCAAATGCTTCAGGTGAGCTTTAGATCATTTCATGGAGCATCAAGCAGATGCAACACATGGTGATCTAAACTCTTATCTCCCAGAGTGCAGCAAGAAAGTTAAGGAAAATGCTGCAATTTTGGGGGATACAGGGATGGGGCAGGAGGCATCAGGTGCAGGCACACAGCTAGCAAAGAGGATGGGGAGATATAGAGGGGACTGGGCAGGTTTTGCCACCACTGATCTGTCAGAAGGCAGACTCCTGTCAGCAAAGACATAGCAACAGGGCAAGAGTTGTTCATAAAACCCTTGAGCTGCCTCATCTATCTACTTTGAGCTTTATGTATTGAAAGAAATTAGTTGTCGTACTTGATATAAATAAAACCTTCTTGTTGTCTTTGGGGAATTCACTCACAGAGTCAGTTTAGAGGTAGCTGCCTCAAAGCAGCCTGTCATCAGGTCCCATCAAATACATCATTAAAAATCCTTTGAGGCAGGAATCAGAAGCCAAACCATCTCCTCCCTCCCAGGCCTTCCTTACAGCCAGACTGCAGACTGTCTGCAGGGCTTTGGTGTTTGCTTCAATGAATATCTTACTGTTTGTCACAAAACAGAGGAGTGTGCCCGGGGGGGACTAAAAAAGATGATTCAAGAGTACTTTGTTCCCTGGTGCCTACTTAAGGCCTGCTTTGTTTTGCTTGATTCAAGACCTGGCCACGTCAAGGTCTCCCACCTTTACAGCATGAAAACAGAAGACCCTGTTTATGCAACAATTGTTGAATATAAAGCATAAAAATGTCAACTTTTCTGGAAATACTAGTATTTCTGATTAATTATATTGGCTCTGTGTTTGTGACAATTTTTCAGTATGCTGTTGCTCTGCATGTAGCAATGTTTGACAAAATGATGAACACACCGTTACAACACCAAAAAGGAAATACATTATACAGTTCATGCATGTGTAGTTCTTGTGGGTTCTACCCTGAATAAAATGTGTATGACACTGGGTTTCTGCGGCCTGTCGAGATTACTGGTTTCTGAGGTTTGTAGCTGAACAGGCATTTCTAAACAAGTAAAGAACTGAAGCATTCAGGTGTCTGTTTGCCCCTTCTGTACGTGCATATAGTTCATAAAGCCAGATCATTTAGGAATTGCAGGTGAGAAGCAGCCCTGGAATATCATAATGTTCCAAAGACCCTGGCTTTGTTTTTTCCAGAGGGAATTCTGATCTGTTTTGTGTTTTGTTTTGTCTTTCTTTCAGCTATTGGTCCAGACTTTTCCAAAACACTCTTGAAAAAGTTAACTCTTGTTAAAGTGGGTGGTGAAGTAATCATTGAGTGTAAGCCGAAAGCTTCCCCCAGACCTACTTATTCTTGGAAGAAAGGAAAAGACATCCTAAGAGAAAATGAGAGGTAATGTCTTAAAGTAACCACTTCTTTCATTAGCTTGCTCCAACCCAGGGGCTTTCAGCAATGAAAGCTAAATTTGTCATTAATAGCTTCCCAGAATTGACTTGCAAATAAATGTGAAAACAGCTAGTGTTCAGTCTCAAGGAGCTGGGAGTGAGGTTTCTATTCCCTTTGTGTTCATCCTAGTGTCTGTGTGCTGTTAAAGCATCCCTGCCCAAAAGCTGATAAAGATACATTCTAAGAAGCAAATATTTTGCCTCTGCATTGCACTGAATAGCCATTGTTTTTAAAAAAAATTCCCAGGAGATAAAACTCTCCACTGCAAATTACACTGCTCTGGTACATTACTCTTTGTCCCACAAAGAGGAGTTATTTGAAGTCAGTAATTAATTTGGCAGTCCTAACGCCTGACTTGGAGACAGCTTTTTCACACTGGCCAAGTCATTTTTTTTCTAATTCGAAAGGAAAGCATTAATAGGAAGTAGGAGCATACCTTTTAAATTCGCGTGCATGGTTTGGCAGTGATTTGTTGTTGACTGTGTAGAGGTGCAGTTGTGCTACCTGTCCTACTTGTGCAGCACCTGAGAGCGGGACCTGGAGAGGTCTCTGCCCCTTGACAGTCCTCCAAATTATGACAAGCCATTAGGATTGATGGGAAAAATCCTGTCCTATTAGTAAATGTTAAAAAGCCAGAAATTACATGAAATTGTTATTTTTAAAAGCTTAAACCTGTCATATCTGTTCTTTTGTCTTGGAAAGTCTACTCTTGTTCCATCTTGCCTGCCTGTATTGTATGTTGAAATGTATACTATAGTGATGTATAAGAGTACGTGAAAAGCCATTGTTAATTCAGAACCCAATGAGTAAACTAATGAACAACCTACTTCTGACTGATTTAGTTCCTATTACCTGGTCTTTACAAAGCTATTGTCTATGGACTGTTCAACTTCATCTCTTGAGATAGAAGAGTTGGGTGATCAATTACACAGAGCTTTCTCTAGCAGCCAGGGTACAAAGCTGTGCAAGGTCAAAGTTATAATAGATCAAAGTATATCGATTTTTAAAACTGAGAAAACTTGTTCTTCTGGTGAAGATTGTTCAAAGGATGGGAAGTATTAAGTACTGGAAGTTTTGGCCTGTCAGGCCCATGAGTTCCTATCCACCACCCCATCCTTACTGGCACAGTTTGTAGCTGAAATGGGCTGTTTTCTCTGATGCTATACTCCTAGGCACAGCACATTTCTTTCTCTTCATTTTAATTTAAGAGTGAGAGAGGAAGTAGTAGTTTATCTGAGCAAGGGCTTAGGAAAGTAAAGAAATGTGAATGACTGTGCTTCTTGCTTGGTCGTTGCTGTACGATGCTGATGACAAAGTGATTTTTATTGGGGTTTTTTAGCACTACCCTCTCATCTGCAAACTTAAGTTGGATGCTGTAATACAGCAGAAACCCCTGCATCCTGATTTCCCAAGGAATCTGGTTCATGCACTGGTAACATAAGGCTAGGTGGTAGCTCAAGTTGCCTGGGTGTTTACTTCCAAACAACTTTTGAACTGGTTGTATGAACTGCCTGTAGGTGTTTCAGCTGGTTTCCACCAAGGTCAGAAGAGGAAGAGATACAACTCAAAAATGGCAGGTTTCTTCAAAGCTTTGTGAAAATGTGCCACTGGGAAAAGGAAATATTATTATTTCCCCTCAGTGAAACCCAGTCACCTGAAGTCATGCCATGGTAGACACAAGGGACTCCACACCAGAGCACCCATGAAGGGTGGGCACATCTGTGTGAGTAGTGTAAGGCTGTACCTACAGCATTTTTCTGACCAACCTTCTCCTGAGACACAGAGGCAAGAGGCAGGTGTAGTCATAAAAACTTGCTAAATCTTATATACCTTGCTGTCTGCTGGTCACAGTCCGCATGCCCAGGCAGATGTTAAGCAGTGGCTGGGAGGACGGGTTGTGACTACAAGTCCCTCTGAGCGTAACTCAGTGTTGAGCTCAAACACAAACCGCAATCCAGGCAGAGGTGTTGGTGCTCATGGCCGTAGCAAGTTCGCTGCTGTGCTCCTGCCAAGCACACCGTGCCAGGATCAGGAGCCTCTCACCCAAGCGCCAAGCCCTGGATGGGAAGCTAGACATGAAATGTGCCCAAGCAGGTGTGAAATTTTCTGCTACTTCAGCCCAGGCATTTTCTGCCAGCCAGATCATCCAGTGGGGCCTATCTGGCAAAATGTCTTAATGAACACTGCTCCATTGACTTGGCAGTTGGACTTACTTAGTTCTTACACGCAGCTGATTGTGTCTCCCATGGGGACAAGGGTGTTGAATCCTCGCCATCACCTTTATTAACGACACCATCCTTGCAGTCTGTACCTGGAAACTGTGTCAAATGTGTAATTAGGAAATTATACTGTCTTAAATGATTGTGGCATCGCTTATCAGCACTGTCTGACTTCACAGGCAGGAGAGGTGAAGTGCCTGGTCCTATACTTAGGGTTTCTGTGTTTCTGGTTTCTTCAGTTGCTGAAATGTTATCTCCTCCTCCCTGCTGTCCTGGGGTACAGCAGCATTGACTGGAGTCCGGTCCTAGTACTTCCTTACACCCACTCTAATGTGTGGGCTTCGAAAAAGAACATTCTTGGTGGTTGAAAAAAATCTGTTGAAATATAGGAAGATGCCAGGAAAAGCTGGTGCTGAAATCTCGTCATCTAGGGCAGCAAACAGAACTTTGAGACAGGCATGGGAGAAGAAACCTAAATGAAATCTCTGACATTAAAGAGTCCTTTGAGTTTCAGAGGCACCTGAACATCTGGGTAGTTCACCAAACTGAACCTGATCATGTGAAGGTTAATCAAAATAGATGGCCCTTCCAATTCTAGGTGGAGTTAAAAGCAACATTAATGTGTCACTCCTTGCTTTGAACTCTGATGTACAGCCTGGTGGCTACAATGGCAATGGCTCAAGCATTTCTCCTGAGGCTCTTGTGACTTTGCAGATGGAGTGTAATGTTAGGGAGTCCTTGCTGGAGACAGAAATAGTGTGTAACAGGTTTTGCTGCTGGGACTCCTACTCTGGCAGCTACTGCTTTCCAGGAGGCAAAACTAAGTGTGTTGTTCAATGTTTGCCTGGAGGGAAAAGACTACCATGGAAAAAAAAAGAGCTTTATTGGGTTTAGTTTCATATTCTTCTCTGGAGGCTGAGGTAGTGTATACTGCACCCCTAATGAATAACTTGCCCTGAAGGTATCTCTTACTGGTGGTTGAGGACTGTGCAATTGTGTTATTAGGAATTCTGCCCTGGGGTACAATTACATTATTGCAGTCATTAAAGGCAGTCCATCTCCATAATAATGGAAATCCTGCCTTGGAGGCTTAACTGAGTCAAAATAATGTTCACAGCCTGACTCCAGAAGGTAAATTTTATATAGAAACATCTATAGTACAGATATAGATATATTGCAAATGCTGCTTGGAAACAAAGGCTATTTCTATATGGGTAGAGATACAGAGATCATTTTCTATCCTTGATCTTCCCTTCTCGTTTCAGTGCAAAACAACTGTTATACTCTGTGAGAAAGGTCTTCAGTCCTACTAATGCCAGTCTGTACAAAGTAAGAGCAGGTGAGACTGCTGCCTGCCACCATACCTCCCACCTTCCACACCATCGGGACAGGAGACAGGACTAAAATACATCGACCCTCTGGCAAACCCTCTCTCAGGAGCAGGGGATACCTTTTAGATAGGAATGGTCACCATAAAGCTGTGCAGGCTGTAGCATCAGAGTAGCATACAAGTAGTGTTTGGTACCCACTTGCCCCAGCACGCTCCTCAGGCAGAAGTCATTTTAGCCTTTTAATATACGCTGTTGTGCTAATAAGCTGGAAGTTTGAGCCGGTTGGCAAGATCTGCAGTTGATAAAGAATTGTTCCAGAAGCCAACAGGCACTGGGACTTCAAGGTGGAAATTGTGTCTTCTGGTCATTGCAAAACTGCGATGTGTCTTTGGGGCATGTCAGATTGTTCTTCAGACAGAAAGATTTGAGTTCAGAATGTTTTTCACTTACCATTTGGTTCTCTTGTATTCTGAGATGTGTTTAACATCTCGTTTCTTTATTCTGGCTCAACAATAGGAGAAAAGAGATTCTGGAGAGCTAGGATGCCATTACATAGTTTATTTTTTCTAATGTCCCAACTATAACAGTGTGATTCAGAAGTGATGCTGGACTTAAGCCTATGAGGTCAAGACGGAGAGTGTTACTGCCCAGCTGCCTGAGGAGTGCTGACATTCAAAATCAGGCAAAAACTCCTCGAGTGGGGAGCATGCAGAATGTAGAAGCCAGAACACGTGGGTTTTTTTTTTAATTATTTAAATCTCAGTGGTATAATTCTATGTCTTCATTCCTGTGATTTTATGAAATTACATAGTCGGTGTCAATTAAGTTTTTGAATAGAAAATATATAGCATGTATGGCATTGTATATATGGGGTGTAGGCATCATACAGGCATTCTCTACAGAGATGTCGTCTTCTGCAATTACTATGCCATGTGAAAGACAGATGATTCAAACTGTGCATATACTTTGCTCCAAAGCTGTCTCAGAAACCAAATCAATCATTCCTAGATATCAGTGGGAGTTACAGAGGTAATTTTATGTGATATTTACCAATATAAAACAGAAATCCATAGTTATACATGAGTCTGAAAAAATTTCTGTTAATTGATGACCCCTGTATAACACTGATGTGAATGAAAGCAAGTCCTTAATGGAGAGTCTTTCCTTTAAACTTCTGAACTCCTCAAGCCAAGCATCCTCCAGTCCACAGGATTTCCTATTTGTGGCAATTATTTCCTGGCATTACATTGTACATATTATGAATTGACAGGAGTAGGAGGGGAAGTCACAGTAGTCAGATTGTTCTTGCAGGATTTTGTTAATCCTCTCATTAAAATTCAATTACATCTAATGCCACAACATTAGATAAATTTGTTACTTAGACTAGTGTTTTAAAACCTTTATTTTCAGGTGATCTTATCACATAAACCTTTCCATGTCTTCATAATTACCGCATGACTCCCACGGAGAACTGCACTTGGTTGCAAGTGTGAGTGGTTCATCCTCGCAGCAGTGGAAATCAGAAGTCATTGTAGTCACTAGCTCGTTCGTTCAGATTTTCTGGGTGCAGGAGGGAGAATCAGACTGTGTGTGATTAGAGACAAATCCTGGAGCTGTGCAGAGCAGTGCCAGCTGGAATTTAAATAAGCCTCTGTCACAGCTGCTCCCACGCTCCAAAATGTTAGAGGAACATCCTGCAATGGAACTGTAATTCTCTTTGAACTGTAGATCAGGAAGCATTTTTGAAATCATTTAAACCAGTTAATTCAACAGTTAATTTAAACTAGGTAATTTAAAAACAATTAAATCTCCTTTAATTTTGATGTTATTTTCCATAGACCATGAAAAAATGAAGCTGCAGCCTAGTAAATCTGCACGTGTAGGTATGCAGCATCCAAGGGTTTGGCTGTGGGAGTCCTGGGGTTTAATGTTAGAGCTGAGACTGGTCCTGTGATCTGCATCCACAGACTAGGGCATTTTGTTACTTGGCTGCACAGATTGAACTGTCTTTTAATAACTTACCACCAAAGGCCATTTTGTTAGAGTATCTTAAGAAAATTTTGCATGGAATTGGTCAAGGGATATATTTTGCTGTTGGCATGGAATAATTTTACTGGAGTAGTGTTGGAAGGGCTTGCTAGGTGCTGGTTTGTAATGCAAGATTTGCATCACTTTTTTCCAAGTCTTTCCTCTTTTCTCAGGTGCTTTGTTTTGACTTACAGAAATGCCTTTAATTTGCATCCAATAATGGTAATAATTACACTTATTTATTTCAGACAGAGTGTTTCATTTTGTGTATCAGTCTGTCAGAGAGACATAATGTCATTTCCCAGAACTGTTTATATGGTTCAAGAGCAGATGAGGGATATGCCATGTTACCATCTCTGTCTGCCATGGCTTCCTGCTGTGCTCGTTCTTCCTTGCTCCCCAAGCACAGACTGTGTGAAGGAAAACAAGACAGAGTTGATTTAGGGAAATCCTCACTTTCTGCCAGTCTTGTGGTTTGTTACCAGCCACCCACCGATGTGTTGGTTACCCAAAGCACAGGGACAGGCTGTGGTACTGCAGTGGGGTGGAGCATTTAGGTCTGGTCTAGTGTGGCACTGTGTTGGAGATCCCTGCTCCAGGGTGCTTTGGGCATTGCTGCATGGAGGGCAGTGGGACCAGTGGTGTTGTCAGCTGTCTAGTGCACTAGGTAAGAGCTTGCACATGTCAAAATCTAATGTGTATTCTCTTGAAACAGTGAATGTTTAAAATACACCCACAATGATCTTCATTCCCAATGTTCTCCTACAGCTATTGGAAGACACATTTACCATGCTACCAAGACGTGTACTCAGTCCAGGGCAGAAAAATAATTGTACTTTTAAGCCCCAAAACAAATTGCTCTTCTTTTCTCGTTCATGTAAAGCCCTTACATCATTAAAGCTGTTTCTTTTCTGTGAATATACAGTGCATGCATTGTTTATACAGTTTAATTGTAAGGAAGGAAATTCATAAAAAACAAATGATGCTCTGTGCTGGTAGCAAAGACTATGAAAGTGTCCAATTAAACAGCCACTCACTAGGACTTGTATAATAACAACATCTGTTATCTTAATTAAACAAGTTTCTGCATAAAGGGACCCTCATAGTGCACTTTGTTAGAGCAGGATCTGACCTAGATACTCCAGGCACACTCACTCTCTTCATGGAAATTTTCCCAGTTGGTCCCATTATCTTGCAGTCTTGACAAGCTTCATGATATATGAGCGCAGTCTTGCACACACAAAGCCACACTGCTTAAAGCAGGAGGATTTTTAATTTTTTTTTTTAGCTGTAAACCAATAAAAGCACAGAAATGCAGCATATAGTGGCATTTACCCATCAAGTTCAGTCACAGCAACGTTTGGAAGCGTAAAGAGTGCCCAGCTAACTTGGACCTTGTCAAATCACGTTCAGGAGAGAGAACCACACTTACAGAAAGTGCTCATGATTCATTTTCAGAAGTGGTTTATGTGCTTCAGGGATTAAGTAATTTAGGTCCAGATTGTTCCAGATATTTCATTGCTGCTCTCCACTGTAGCCTAGAGTCAGTGACAATCTAGAAGGGTAAGTTCACTTTTAAAAGTCCTGGTGCCCTGGTAACTTCTGAAAAGAATATGAGGATTTGCAAGACCGAGAAGGAGCAGTGGGAGTTTGGTGAGGGCTTGGGTTTTTGTACCCATCTGCAAACAAACAAACAAAAAAACAACAAACAGGCCGCCCCCTGAAATCCCAGCCTTGTCAGAAGATGTGTCTGCTGCTTGGAGCTGTGCTCGGGGCTGTAGGATACCAGGCAGCTGTAGCCAAAAAGCCTCTTGGCTTTTCTCTTACTACTTCAGTGTGTCTTGAGCTTAAAAAGTTGCGTAGATTCCAATTTTTTATTTGTTGCCTCAGACTTCCTAATTAGTTGTTAATTACTTTAAACAGCCAGAAAGAAAATGGCAATAGGACAGACAGCACATCTTTCCCAATCTGGTGCCAGGGTACAAACCATGTTAATATTTTTATACTGATTACTTGAGAGATGAATTGTCAGCAGTAGCTTTTGGACACACAATCTAGTGGCACTTCAGGAGAAAATAAAACCTCAAGGGATGCTTCCTATCATTGTTTTGCATTAATTGTGTTGACTGTCTTCCTTTTTTGTTTGTTTTTTAAATGATGCACCTGTGCAATTTCTTTAAGACAGACAGGTAACCAAGCCATCAATAACTTGTCGAGTTTTCATTACATCCTGCCTAGGCAAAATGAAAAATGACACCCTACAAATAGCTTTTTGAAGTTTGAATTGACAATGCAGCATTCGTCTTAGTTTTCAAAGACAGTGGCAGAAGATGGCTCTACTTCATTGGAACATCTGAAATAACTGCCATATCAACCTTAGCGAATTTTCTGCAAAAAGAGAACTAAAATGAGCCAGGAAACCACTTGATCCAGTGGTTAGAGGTATTGGAAAGCAGCCATCCTAGGCTTGATGGCCTCTTGTTCATGGACTGTTTGTTTCTTGGCAGAAGCTGTGTTGTTCAGTTGTTCACAGTGTATTTTAGCTTAAGCCTGTGGTGGCTGTGGATCTGTCAGCTCAGCACTAAATACCTGTAGTTTAGTGTGTGTTAACACTAAAAAACACTGGTTTGTGTGATCTGAAATTCATTGGTGAAAACCAGCCAGTTTTGCCATAGTTCTCTTTAGGAGTAGGTCATTAACTTTGCATTACTTCTTAAGGGTAGTTACATGGACATGTTTTCTTTCTGTGTATCTATCAAAGCTAATATATCCTGTTGCTTTTGTAGTTTGAGATATCTATCGTATGCTTGTACGTGTAACCACATAAATGGTATCTCCACAAAGCTTAACAGTCCATCTGTTACGCTGTAGCAACTTTCTGACAATTGATCCTTTCTTCAACATTAAGTCAGCAACTGTAGTTCATTCTTGCATTGTCTTTTCCTTCTGTTTCAGAGCAAATATTTCTAGCAAAAGGTTACCTGAGAAGGGTTAGAGATTTATTTAGAATCCAGATTCAGTGCTGGTTTATTTTGTTTGTATGTATAAAGTAATTATGTTGATCCCTACAATTTGCACATTCATTTATCTGCTCCTGTAGAGCTGGGGAATTATTTCCTATAACCAGCCACAAATTGTTATCGAGCATACCTGAGATGCCAATGAACGTAATCCCAACCTACGCCGAGTGCTGATGTTCCACAAATGAGACTCTCACACCTTGACACAGTCTCCTGTAACATCAACAATCTATTCCTGTTTTCCCAGCAGATTATTTTCACTGTGGTGTTATTGTAGTACTCAGGGATACGCATGTAGAACATCATTGCCACTGCTGCTGCTGCTGGAATGAGCTCGCGACCACAGCCCAGCCGTGGTTTGACCCAGCTTGCAGTGCTGCTGTGACCCAAGGTACCTACAAAAGCCAATGGGCTTGTGTATCAATTTAAAAAATAGAGCCCCGCTTGCAGAGGCGGGCAAAAGGAGAGGATGAAGCATCCAGAGAGCCCATCCTGGAGCCGTCACACCTCCAGAGCACAGTAAGACATGTCCTGTGTTTACACATCCTCAACAGAAATGCTGTCACTCTCTGTGTGCTGTTAAACAGCTGCTGCTTTTCCTGCTTGAGGTGTCTCATCTTTATGATTATTAAATTCTTCTCTAGGTACTGTGCATATGACTACAAATTATTTCTCCCTCTCTGTAAAGACGCCCCAGGAAAGAGCAAGTTCCTCCCCGCGGTGCTGTTGTGTCAGAGGCAGCAGGATCTGGCTCCCAGCAGCGAGGCAGGTTTCTCTCTGTTGGGAGCATACGCTGCAGCTAACGCTTTCAAAAATAAATGCCTGTAATTAGCCTCCTAAATGCAATTTGAGATTGATGTGTGGTTCATGCTTGTCCTCCAATTGAAGAAAATAGTAATAATGATTTTAGTAAGTCGGTAGCATTTTGAAGGAAGAAATTATTGTCAAATATTTCTTCTCTTGGATATTTTCACAAAAGCAAGAAGGTAATGATTTTATAGCTGGAGCCACAATTTAAGAAATGCATGTTTAACATCCAAGGAAATAATTATATGTCTATGGGGGAAAAAGGATTCCTAATGAACTTTTTAGACAACCTACCAGACTTGGTGATATTTTTGGTAATTATTTAAATATCATTTTTATGTGATATAAGTGTGTCCTTGGATCTTGTGAATCTACATTAATGTCAGTTACAATTGGAATGGGTAATTTATCTTTGTACTGTGGGTATTTTTTATTGAAACTAGAGGAAAAGCTGTTTTATCTTTGAAAGACTATGCCTTTGGGCTTCTATTCGGGTGGTATCAGCTGGAACAAATACGCTGAGAACGCATTTACTGCTTCTGCTCTAATCTCACAAATGCTTCCAGAAATGGTTTGTGTCAGCAGCTGATGTGCAGAAAATCTTGCACGGATTTTTTTTCTCATAAGAAAATAATTTTTATGAGCTTCAGTGGAGTTCCTTTAATGCTCATGTTCTCCAAAGCTCCGAAGCATTTACTGTAGGTGGTGGCTTATCCTCATTGAGAAAGGAGTTGTTGGTGAGGGTGGCTGGAGGCTGTGCTTCCAAATTTGGTTCCTTGGACTTTTCCTGTCCTTCTTCACAGACTGGGAGAAGTCACTTAATCTCCATGCCTCTGCCTATAGTCACTGCCCTGGAAAACTGAGCACAGCAAATATTTCACTGAACATTAGGCAGACTGAATGCAGTGGTGGCTTCACAGCACCTGCTGCTTTCCACACAAGATCTGCGTCTCAGAATTCTGAGTGTGAGAGAATGCTTTGTGGGGATCAGCGTGTCTCTGGGTGAGTAATTGTGCAAAAAGGGATGTTTTAGCCTTGCACAGGGCAGTTTGCAAGTGTACTTTGTCCCTCCCCATCACCAGCAAGAGCTGCTCCAGAGGAGAAGTCCTGGAGTGGCTGGAACCCATGAGGAGCATCCCCATCCTCCAGTGGGCTGTTGCAGCGCTCATGGTTTATGGCAAATGGCCAACTTAGTCTGTGAAAATAAACCAAGAAGTCAAAGAGCTGTGTCAAAAGGGCAGTTTCCCATGGGGAATGGTCTTCATTTCCCACCAAAATCAATGGAAAATTGGCTCTTTGCACCATTGGACCCTTCCAGACTCTCAGAATCTTCCCACATAGCTCAAATTATCATTGTCTCATGTTTAAGGAATAGAAGCTGTAAAATTGATCTTTCCTTTGCTTTACTCAAATCTGCTTCCTCAAATATTTATTTTCATGACATGGTCTTTCTTACTGTATTTATTTTAATTTTCTGTTAGTGAAAAAAAGAGCAGTAAGGGAGAGAAGGCAAAAGGTTTCTATTATTATTATTAATATTGGGAATTCACCACAGCCTGCTCGTTTCCTTCAGGGTCCTTAGCAGTGCCTGTGTTTGGTTTGTTTTGTTTTTAGGAAATATATTTTGTAGAGAAACTGTTCTTAGATAACCTAGAGATACTTTTATATTTGAATTCCGACTCTAGGAATCTTTAAACAATTTATGTGAAGTCTCGAATAGCTGTAAGCACTCATTTCTTTCTCTCCCACCACCCCAGTCCTTTGGGATGAGGTTTTGTCAATTCCAGACATGTCTTAAAAATTTACAAGCCAAAAGGAGAATGATGACAAAACACAGCTTTTATGTTTATAGTTATTAAGGTAGGCTGGATACAGTATTATTTATTTGGACTGTTCCATTATTGCAGATAAAGAATTTGTTGAAAAATAAAATTGTGGGAGAACTTAGGATGCCAGGTCCATGACTGGTTTAAGCTGATATTGAATTCAGTGGAGTTACGTTGTTTGATGTTGCCAAAGGGGACCCTACTATTTTCTCAAAAATATTTATGTAAGCAAAGTATGTTTTATTTTTTTCTTTCTCTCTCTACAAAAATATTTACAATTTTTTATGATAAATGGAAAGAAGTGCAGTTTATACTCTCCTCACCTTTAATTCTTCTTACTCAGCAAGCCTGTAAATGAAAAGCCTAAAAAGAAAACACATTTACACACAACAGTTCACATCCCTGGAAGGAGCATTCTTAGTATTTTCTCAGAGATCAATATTGAGAAATCGCTAAGAAAAACAAGTGTAATACTCTGTAATTTTTTTTGGTGCAGCAAGGTTAAGAGCAGCTATTACCTAGAAACACCTTCCAAAAGGTTTGTTTTAATTCTTTGTGCTCTCCTATTGTAGTCTCAGAGCACAGAAAATGACAAATGAACCCAAATTCTGTGCACCACGGATGTGTAGGTGCTGTTCCTCAGTGCCATCTCCAGCCCAGTGTTTTTGACTTGAACAAAATATAAATATTTTGGAGACTGAGAATAACACCTGTGACCCCAGTTGTGCCACACACAGCCTTAGGAGTTCAAACACTTCATTCTAAGGCTCTTTAGCTGCTTTTAAAATGCATCCTCAGCAAAGCACGTGGGAAATGTCTGAACTCAATGGAACAGGATTTTACCTCAGTTTATTTTGAGCAGATATAGTTCTTACCTGAAAATTAATTATAGGGAGTTTACTGTTAAGAGACCTGCCAGTTGTCATGGATAAGGAAGGCCTTATCTAATGCTTGCTTTCACCAGGAGAAAGACATACACTAAATTAAATAGGCTTTGACTGAAGCTCTAAATTACCTCAGGCTTTTCTGTGAACCATGAAAAGACAAGTAGTTATAGACAAATAAGTACCAAAGCAGCCGTAGGTAGTTATCTAAATCAAAACTAGCAGGTTCTGGACAAGAAGTTGCATATGTGTAGAAGACTGCCTGTGCAGTTTGACTGTCCACGTCAGGTGTGAGTTTAGATGGGTGATCAAGTGGAAACTGCTGTAATGCAGATCTAAGCAACAGTATCATCCTGTGTTTTGCTTGGAGTTATCCTAACGGCCTCTAAACATGGACCTAACTTGTCCTGTCATCGCTCATGTTGCTGCCCTGACCATAGCCCTTGGGATGCGTTGATGTCCCACATCGGTGGCCGTGCAGACACCAACCATTTCACACTCTTTTTCAGAAACGTTTGGGGTAACAGCATGTGGGCAAAGCCCAAGCCTGGAAAGCCCTGTCTGCATATGGGGGAACGCTGAGCATTTTTGGCTAGTATTGAGGTCGGGTAGGAAGTCGCAGATGGTGTGATGAGGTGCTGAGTGGGGATTAGGAACAACACTCTCCCCTCATCCTCTCCTCCCAGCACACCGGGGATCACTGAGGGTGTTGAGTGAAGCCCAAGAAGTTGGCTTTGATGTCGACGTATACTTCAGTGGGGATTAATGTCACAGAGCAGAAAGCTCTGCCCTTACTTTTATTTATTTACACAACATAAATGTTATAGTCACATATGAAGACAGCATCCCAGGGACACAGAAATTATTAGCTGTGGACCATGCTCTGAACCAGCCCATACTTCAAGTGATGAGCAGGTACTCGTGAGCGGTGTCCCTGACTTCAGGGAGCACTGTGCTCTGAGCAGTAAATCTGTCTCAGGCAAACCTGTGAGTGTTTCTAAATTTCACTGCATTTTCCAGAAATAGCCTAATGTGCAATACTGCTTTTATGAGATCATTTTAATAATCCCAGTCTCTGCCTCATTGCATGGGAAGCATTATTGAAAAGGTAATAAACTGCTACAAAGACACGTGATAGAAATAGAAATAATTCGATAAATAATGCAATTGCCTGGAATCATTTACATTTGCAGTAGAGTTGTGGCATGAAGCGAAGTTGCTGTAAGGCTAAAACTTGCTCTAGATATTCCTGCCTACGGACTATGGGAAAAGGCTGAGCAAATACACTGCTGAGATTGCAGTTTGGTCTGTCTCTTGCTTTTGCTTTCTTCCTCTGCTTCCAACCCCCCCAAGCCCAAGCAAGGCTCTGGAGGATGGACAATAGGCCATTCATCATGTCGGCTGAAATACAGTGTTTTTTCACAGGTACATTTAGCCTAAATCCTCTCTCAGAAGACGGATTAT
This sequence comes from Pampusana beccarii, assembly GCA_013399365.1. Taxonomy (NCBI): domain Eukaryota; kingdom Metazoa; phylum Chordata; class Aves; order Columbiformes; family Columbidae; genus Pampusana; species Pampusana beccarii. The sequence goes on along the minus strand of VWYH01001673.1, from coordinate 829,326 downwards.
CTCTTAGAAGAACTCTAGCACCACAGTCTCTTTTCAATAGCCACGTCAACCACTGCCACAAAGGCTGTACATGAAGGGATCAATGGTAGTTTTATCTCAAATTACACTCAGTGTGTGTTTCTTCCAACTGACATTCATTTAAATGCTTGCTCTAAGACATCTTTTCTCCCTGTAATAGAAAAAGGATTGGACATCCTAAGCATTGTTTCCTGGGGAAAAAAAAAATTAAAATATTCACTTGGCTAAGCATGAAATATTTCAGATGTATGTGTTTAATCAACAGTGAAAGCAAGTGTAATTATGCTTGTATTTCATTAATTAAAATGCTGAAATTATCAGATAAGAAACAACATACCTTATTTCATTGCAGCAGTGCTAATAAAACCATTTGAGAAAAGAAGGGAAAAAAAATAAATGTCACTTTCTAATTATGAGAACTTCGCTCCGAAGAAGGATTGGAGCTCTAATCTGCAGTCCAGTAGTTGAGCTGCCCGCCTGTGTGCGGCATCCCTGGGAAAGATATGCACTGTATCTGTGATCCATTCATATTCTGCACGTTTCCATCTGCTGAACAGAAAAATAGAGGGCAAGATGAGAAGAATATATTGAGGGATACCTGCAGTATCATCTGTCTGGTGCAGATCTTCTGTTGATGATGTGTGTACTTTGCAAGTAAGAAAAAAATTTGCAATGGAAAGGTTAGTGCCAGGACTCATCCCTGCAAAAGCTTTTAACTGGCAACTGCGAGATGCAGGTGAGGCTGAACAACCCCTGGCTCTGCAGTGCTGGTTCCTGAACCCACAGAGATTTTCTTTTAATTAAACAACAGAGCAAAATGTTACAGAACATACTGTAAGTCTGGGATTTTTAAGCAAACATTTTGTCAAAGCATGAGGTCAAACCTGAGCAGCAGGTCATAGGTATGTTTTGATAGATGCAAGTGATGCAGTCAGAATCCCAAAGGTCAGATTTCCTTGGAGCTGGGCTGGAGGTAATTACTGACACTCAGTTCTATTATGCACTCTGAGAGTTTTGCAGTTTTCAGTCATCATTTATATTCCAAATAAGAGCTTGATGTCATTTTCAGAAAGTCAATGATAAAACTCTACTGATCTCAGCAGGACATATTCTATCTCTAAATGCATATGTTACTGACTGAGAAATATTTATCAGCTCCTGGGAATCCTGCCCAGCAGTGGGGAATGCTGCAGTGAGCTTCACGAACCAGATCTATTGCACTCAATTCAGGGTTGGAGGTAACATGATGGGCAACTTAACAGATATGGCAGGTGTACCATAAGCTGAAAAGTAAGAACTAATAGATCAGACCAAAATGATTATGCACTGCTATTTCTCCTCATACTGCTCCAGGGCTGCCTGACCTCTTCCATCCGTCTCCAGCAGCTGCTGGAGACACTGGGCAAGATAGTGCTGCTGTATTGATATAGGCAGCCAGCCGCGATGATGTGGCTGTGATGCCAAGGTGGGTCCTTTCTAGGTAGTGTGAGTGTCTTAACATAGCAGAGTTCTGTGCAACTCTAACACACGTTTAGATATTTGTCATCCATAAAGATGAATCTTTCTTCATGTACTTTTCAAGGTTCACACCAAGCAGACAGTCAAATGCTTTAAGAGGCTTTCAGTCCTGCAGAGCTCACAAAAGGCAGGCACAGTTTTCAGACATGTAGCATCAAAACCTGCTGCAGAAACTGTGCCTGTTGGTTTTGGAAAAGACTTCTTTAGGGTAATGCGAAGTGTTCAGCTTGCAACTTTTTGCTGCTGCAGTGGCAAAAAAAACGGGCAAGGAAGGCTAGGGAGAAATGTTTTCAGCATTTTTAAAGGTCCTTTGTCCCCAGAAGAGTTTTGATCAAAACACTTACAAGGTCAGCTCTTCCTGAGGTAGAACCCAATGCTTTGGTTTAGGAAACAAACGACCCTTTTATCTCCTAATTTCAGATGCGTCTCTGCTCTCTGTGGACCTGAAATCTCAATTGACAACACAGACCAACAGATTCTCTCTTACAAATGCTATGTCTGAAATAGATGACCTTTCTTTATTTAAGGATGCTAACCTATCTTCTGTCATCTCTTTTTTTCAAATGGATATTTTTATCTTCTTTGATTTTCTCTGATATTAGCAATGACCACAAGCCAGGTTATCAGTAGAGCAGCTGCATTAACCTATATAAGAAGAGATTTACATTTTTAGTTGTTGTTACCACTATTGTGGTTAGTAGTGACAGGGAACCCAGAACATCCAATAGCAAGTAAGGTGCATACTCAGCAACCAGCACTCCGTTCTGAAGTAATAGTTTAGACATGTTTATTGGAATGTGGTTTATTTTTATGTCTTCCTAAGCATCTTATTAGAAAACATTTTGGGTATCTGTTTCAGCAGAGGAAGAAAGAGTACTGAACAGTGCTTCATTTAATTTGAACTTTGTGTCTTGAAAAAACTTCTGCAACCAAACTGCTAAAAGTGGTTGATGAAGGGATGTTTGCTTTCAAGCCAATTAGCAGTTTGAGAACCCTCAGTGGCCTGAAATGACCCCATCCTCTCATTTAATGCAGATATGTCTTCAAAGAACAGTTGTGAATAAGCAAAATCAGTAAAAGCTCTTCCTACTTTCTCAACTAACTGTAAGAAATTTCAAAGTGTTAAAATAATTACTCATTAACTTCTAACACGTTGGATTCAAATTAGAGGACAAAACATTCAGTGTAGAAAAGCACCTTCGGCAAAAAGAACCACGTAACCATAAGGCCTCCTAATCAATGGGTCACAGTAAGGTTTTAATGGTCTGATTTATTTTTAAAAAATCAGTTCAGTTACACAACTATTGGTCAATTTTAATGCTGGTCATTTACAAGAGTGTGCAGGAAATTAGTTGCCAGATGAGAATTAAACATGCCTGGAGCTTCTCTGGGAAGGGGCTTGAAGAACTCGGTGCAAGTCCCACCTGAACTCTTTGCAGCGTATTACCAGAGTTAAAGGATATCTTTGTGCTCAAATTGTAAAGCCAGCCAGCCGTAGCTTTCAGCTTAGGAATGGAATGAGATAAAGACAGCACTAACTCCCTGAGATGTGCCAAAGCCAAAGGTGGATTGACTGTCCTTATCCAAAGGTCGTCTCGAGTGATTGAGTCCACATTAACTACAAACTAATTTTGCACTGGAAATAAAGACAACTTAGAAGGAAACCGATAGCATGAGGAAGACAAAGACAGAAAAGGCGTTAGAATTTTAAATTAAAGCTAGCTTCATCAACAGATACAATTAAAATGATCCATGGAAGAGATTATCCAGCAAATAGGTTCCAACTATATAGCCAGAAGTAAAATATAACTAAATAAAAATAAAATCTCAACTGTACAGAAATAGCCTAAAACATTACTTTTTTCTGGATTTCTTGGGATGGCAAAAATGCTGAAGGAGTGAGTGCAGAGCCTGGCACGGGCAATGCTGGAGCCACATGGTCCTTGAGCTGGAGCATGTTGCTGAGCTTGTTTTGTTGTTTATATTGATTTGAATTTTAATGCATGTCAAGGACACCTTCATCTTTCAGAAAGGCACCATTCTTTTCAAAGACCTGAAGCTAATAAGAGCAGTAAGTAATTCCTTGGGAGCTCCTGGTGCTGCCTCTGCCCAGGCTCCGGCACTGGAGACCGGAGTGGCAAGCCCTGTGCTCCAGTGCACGTTTAATGTAATACGTGCATCGATTTGTGCCAACATAGTCGTGAAGATAAGAGACAAGTACCTATATACTACTCTTTTCCAATTATTGAACTGCAGCAAGTGCTACAGAAGCAAATATATGGCACTGGACTCCTGCAAAAATAAATTACAATAGTGAATGTTACTGACTGCAACAATTTGGAGACCTATAAGCCAGTTGAGAAACTTCTATTAATATCACTGCTATTGATGTGTGCATATAACCTCTGTCCCTGGTCTCTGCCAGCTGACCTGCGTGTTGTTGTGCTGCTGCAAGAGCAGGTCAGGGAGAGGGTAGCCAGGATGGAGATTTGGTGGCTGCTGTCAGAGTAGGCTGTTCTGTGACTGTAAGGGACAGAAAAAGCTCATGCTGATTTGTACAGTCGGTTTCATAAAGACTTCTCAGGTGGGAAGTACTTCTGCAGTGGTGCAAGTACTGTTTGTGAAGTTTCTTTCCGCCTGATTTCTCAGTGCAGTTGCACAGAGCTTGATTGGTGTTAAGGATGCAAGAAGGCTTCTTCATTTTCTTTCAAATTAGTTAAATTGGGAAATAATTGAGCAGGAGAAGGCAGGAATTAATACAAGATTTTCAATGTAGGTCTGAAAGGGGAGAAAGCAGATTGTGCTGCAAAATGTGATACTGAAGCAGACAACTAAGTATTTTGCTAAAAGACGTGATATTAGGCTGGGGAAAAGATTTTTCTGGAGTCTCCTTAGATTATGCTTCCATGAGGCACAGGTCATTTGTGCTTTGATGGGATTTGCTGGGCAGGATCAGGTTTTCTGTTTTAATTGAAAATGGATCAGGAGACAAAGCTAATTGAGAGGATGAGGAAAGCCTCAAATGCAGCCCTGGTGCACGAGGAGGAGCCAGGGATCACCTCAGGATTTAACCTGCCATCCTCTCCTGCATCCCACCCTCCAAGAGGCGCGTACCACTGCAGATAACAATGCTGTTTTGATGGGAATACATATGTGAGGAGAGGATGGGAATGAAATAGTGTGTTAGTTGGGTTTTTTATTGTTGTTGGGGTTTTTTTTGGTTTTTTTTGTTGTTTTTTTTTTTTCAACTTGCAATGCAACTGCAGATAAACCCCATGGGCTGAGTTTTACTGCAGGCAGAGAGGTGGAATGTGCGGAGGGAAAACTTGGCAGCTTGGTACCCTTGCTGAAAAGCCATCAGCCTTCTTGGAAAAAACGAGCAATGAAACACCTGCTTCATTTCTTCTGTTCAACAGAAGCTTTTACATTGTCAAGCAGCAAGCGTGGAGATTTTTAGATGTAGCGTGTGTTGCAAGGGTTGTCATGGTGAGTGCTGAATATCGAATACAGACGTGTAAAACCTATACAAGCTGCTGGTGTGTAAGTTAAAGTTGCCCCTAAGTAAAGACACAGAAACCTCATGTAAATGGCACATTCGGTATTTATGAATTACGTCCTGAGAGTTTTCTGTCAGCTAAACTCCCTCTGTAATGGGCAATGCGCTGTCGTTGTTCAAAACATCAATAATTGATGCAGACTCAGAAGAGTTTTATGTTAATTTAAAAAATATGTAACTTCTGTGTCTGCTGTTTTTCCAGAATCACTGTTTTGGACGATGGGAGCCTCCGGATTGTCAACGTCACCAAATCCGATGCGGGAAGTTACACCTGTGTGGCCACAAACCACTTTGGGACAGCAAGCAGCACGGGCAGCTTGGTTGTGAAAGGTAATTGGAATTTTTGTTGAGTATGACTGATACTCTGTTTTTGCATTTAAGAGCATCCCAGGCAGCTCCATGCGTGCTGCCCCTTTCACATTTGATGCTGATGTAAGTGTAGACTTGGGGATTAAATAGTCTTTTGCATCTCAGAAACCTGATGAGCCTTGTGGGTTGGCAACAATATTAACAGCAAGAAGGTGTCTGTGGTCACACTGACTGAGGTTGCTAGCAGCAAGTTAATGTGTTTGTTTTCATATGTAGTTTAAAATTATACTGCAAATGATACGTGAATTGTAATACAAAGCCAGATCCCTTGTCTGTATCATTGTATGACTTGTTTCTAGTAAGGGCCAGTAATCACGCGTGAGAAATATTTGCTGTCGCTGCAGCCGGCTGTGTCCTAAGATTCAGTTTTACAAAGGATGTGCATAACGCCATGGTGTACCTGTGGAGAAGTGTTGCCCTCAGCATGCTGAGATTAGGTGGTGTCCTTTAAAAACATCTCTTATCTAGTTAAACTTCATTTATTCTTGTTATTCCTAAACTTCTATTATCTTTTTTAAAAACCTTCTGAACTCTTTAATGCATCTCATCTGGTTGCAGAATGATGCAAGAGTTTCAGCCTTGCAATTCAATGTAACAGTTTTTGAAAAGATGCACAAACTCTGATTTAATTTCACTATTTCTTATCCAGGGCTGGATTTCTCCATTTCAGGAATTCAAAGCATTTATGTGTGTTCAGAATTCTTCTGTCAAATAGTTTTTTCAAAAACAAAAGCTATAACATTTGACAAAAGTATTTCAAGTAACAGTTTGATAAACAATGAGAGACACTGAGAGATGTCTTAAATTAATTTTTGGCCTGCTTAGCACTAGTCCAATGTCTGGTGAATTATTATAGGCAATGAATGTATAGATGATTACACTTAAAATCACTCTCCATCTCCTCCTTATTTGGGAAAAAACCTATATTGGATAACAAATCAGAAAAGATTGATTACAAAGCAATAAGTCAATCACAAAGCTCTAATGCTGTCAGTTTTAATTCTCCCATATATTGGCATTGATGGATAGTATTCAGTGAGAGCCTCTCCCCATCAATTATTTTTATGCTATATAGGGAATACTTCAAAATATTTCAGTGCAAGTTTTAATCCATGCTTCTTTATAGTCAGAGCACATTTCAGCAAGTAATGTCAGGATCGAGCAAGCGCTGATAAAGCTGCTGAGCCCCTGTCAGAGTTAGAAACTGCTGGTGACAGTGGCACAGCAGCAGGTTTTTCTCAGAGCAAAACGTTTGCCTCCACCTTAGCTATCCAGCCAGGTATTTATAGTTAGATGGGATGTTTCTGGGGTTGTGCTTCATGGCACATCCCCGGGACTGTGTTATCCCTTTGTGTCTTCTGCTGTTGCATATTGATACCAAGAGTTCTTCGAGTTTGGGGTTGTTTTGAAGAGCTTGCATGGCATTTGCCCTGTGCCCGTGTCAGTCCCTGCAAACAAAAATAGAGAAAAGTGAAGATCAGCATTAGATCTGTATGTGAGCTGACTCTGCCTTTTCCTAATCCGTGTCGTCCTGAGGAGGCACCCACAGCAAATAGCTACGAAAGCAATGCTGAGGAAAAACAAATGCATAAAAGACCTTGTCTATTATTAAAATGGTCGATCAGCTACTGTCTGACCCAGAGCAAAACTGGAGAGCAGAATGATAAACACAGCCCAAATGCAGCAGGGACCGACTTGTCTTCTCCAGGCTGTGCACAGCTGAGGTCCTTCTGTTTCCCGAGTGCTGCAATGCATCAGGGGCATTGAATCAGGGTCTGCAGTTCAGGGACCGCTTGTAGCACCGTGAAAAAGCCAGTCGTTGAAAATGGGAATGTGTTTTGTTTCTGTTATTGAAGAGTCATGCTTCTGTAGTTCGTGGCTTTATCCTTTCTTCCTCGTGGTACCCAAGGAATAACCGGTAACTCCGAGCACAATAGTCAGCAGCAATTGTACCTGATCTTTGGGTTCACGTGGTTTACAAATCACTTTTCTTTGCGGTAAGGTTATAAAGGATTAGCAAGTGGTTTTTTCTCCCTGAGTGCTCCGTTTTAACTCGATTCCATTAGCATTAATGGGAGCGACACATGTGCATGAAGCAGAGAATAAACTCTTAAGCCCAAGATGTGGATATTAACAGCAAACCAAGAAATGCAATTTCAAAGTCTATCCCATAAAAAGTATAAAAGAGCAGAAACTATTCTGAACTCCAAATGAACTGTGTAAAATACTGTATTTTATACTGAAATGCTTGAGTTTCTCTGCCCTAAGTAAAACACCGGCAAGTTTTGACGAAAATATGACTGAATATCTTATTTTAACTCAGTTTTGCAGTGTACAAAAAGCCTAATTTATCAGCTGGTAAGTTTTTTGACCTTAGGGTATGCTTATATTCTTTTCCAACTTATCTGATGTCATTGAGTAAAAAACTGTGAAGGTCAAAAGATATTTCCTGTGTTCTTCCACTAACGTTGGAAGTTCTCTTTTTTTTTCTTTTTT